>VMDR010003880.1:0-66435 GCA_007922815.1 Macrotus californicus | reverse complement strand
TATTGAAGTTGTGCTGGCTTCAAAAATGATTTGAAGAATTTTACATTTTTTTTCTATTGTGTAAATGGATTAAATAACATGAGAAATATCGGTTCCTTTGAGATTAGTTAGAACTAAGAAAAATATCTGGTCATCATTTCTCTTTTTAGTACAGTCAAATGTACACATGTCACAGAATTTACTGTTTTCACCATTTGAATTATCTTACTCAGTGGCGCTAAGAACTTTAACAATGTTGTGCGACCAGCATCCTGATCCATTCCCAGGAGTTCATCATCATCTCAAACAGAATCTCTGTGTCCAATGAACAAGAACTCCACATGCCGGTACTTCTCCAGCCCCTGGTAATCTCTATTCCACTCCCCTCTCTAAGAACTTGCCTATTGTAGCTACTTCATCCACTTCAAGTGCAATCAAAATATGTATCCTTCATGCCTGCTTTAACTGATCATACTGCTTTCAAAGTTCATCTTTATTATATCATGCCTCAGAATTTCATTCCTTTTTAAGGATGAATGCTGTGTCGTGTGTATATCCCACATTTAGTGTATCCATCGATCTGCTGATGGACACTTGAGTTGTTCCCAGCTTTTGGAGGTTGTGAATAATGTCACTGTTTTGGAACACAGCATCCTTTTGTGTCTCTGCCCTGAGTTTCTTTGGGGCATACAATGTTGACATTAACAGAGCCATTTTAAAAGGAGCTGGAACACACCTCCACAGGGACGGCCTTGTATGTCCTGCTCCTTGAACCTTTGGACTCTATGAACTGGGCCTGACCTTTGGGCTGGGCCAACCAGCACGGTCTTACAAAGAACTGCAAAATCAACAGAAATAGGCATCCTGACCAGAAGGACTTTTGCTTATGGACTCTCTATCTTAAGATAGAATCAGTAACCAGTCATGTTTAGCTGAAGAGTAACTCAGTGTTAGTGCTGATAGGAATTTCTTTGAGGTGTTCATGTCATTTGTTTTTCTTTTTCCCATAAAACCCTTTGTCCTCACCCTGCAATTAAAACACTGTTAGGGTTTCTCCCTGAATCTGTGCTCCCAGAATGGCAATTTTGATCCCAAGTAAATGTTTGTTGCCTCTCATGTCAGCTTCTCGATTTTAGTTCAACAATATCCACAAGTAGGATAGTTGGGACACACGGTCAACGGTGAAGCATGGGGGAACCACGAGAGTGTCTTGGCAGCGCCTGCATCGGTGCCCTCTACCAGCAAAATGCAAGGATGCATAGGTGCCTTTTCATAAGAATGGCATAACTTTCGTCACCTTTTTCACTTCTTTGGTCATAATTGTTTTATTCCAGTTCTGTACTTCTTTATCAATTTTGGTAATGCTTATTTTGCTGGGAAATCAATAACTTTCTTTGGGTTTTCAAATATGTTTCACTTTCTTTCCCTTTAGCAGGTATCAAAGGAATTTCAGGTTATAAATTTTTTCTCTGAGTTTTGGTTGTGTTTGTAGGTTTTGATATTCATCCTTTTTTACTGTTTTCTAGGTAGTTTGTAATTGCAGGTTTTCTGTGGTCTTTGATGTATAGACGAGGCAGAAGTGCATCCTTAATTTCAGACTATCTACTATTTGGAGTTACAGGAAAAGAAGAGGATCACCCATTCATTACTTCTCCTTTTATTTTAATATGGTCAGAGAAAGTGGCATATAAAAGTTTTGCTTTTAAAATGTTACCAAAATTTTCCCTGGCCAGTGTAGCTCATTTGGTTGGAACAACTTCCTGTACATCAAAATGTCATGGGTTTAACTGGCAGTCAGAGGACATACCTACGTTGCAATTCAATCCTTGGTCAGGGCAAGTACAAGAGGCAACAGATTGATGTTTCTCTCTTTCTCTCTCTCTTCCTTCCCCTCTCTCTACAATCAGTAAGCATGTTCTCAGGCGAGGATAAAAAAATTATCAAAATTTGCTTCATGGTCAGTTTTTTGTAAAGTTTCCATGGATATAGAAAATAATTTATATTCTCTATTCAATGGATTTCTGAATTTTTATCATTGTCTTTCTCTACATAAGAAAAGGTGTTCATACCATTATTCTACTCCCCTACAATTTTTTTATATAATTCTAAAAATCTGCATTAAAGTCTCCCATTATAATTAGAGTTTTGTAATTTATTCTTGTATATCTCATAGACACCGCTTTTTATGTTTAACTAGATGCAGTCTTTGGGTGCTTTTGTTATTTGGTATCTCAATATCTTTATAAATTGTTCATTCTGCCACATTATTATCACAAAATATTCCTCTCTATCTTGATAGTACTTTTAACTTTACAAATCTCTTTTCATACTATTAGCATAGTTCCTACTATTACCATGTCTTTCTTTCTTTTTTTTTTTTTTTTGTAATTCCCTAGTATCTTTGACCATCTATGTATTATACAGTTGAGTGCCCCATGATAATGATTTGTCAAAGATGGACCACATGTACAACGACGGTCCCTTAAGATTATAATGCAGCTGAAAAGTTCGCATCACCTAGTGAGGTCATAGCTTTCCAAAGAATGGAGCACAACGCATTCCTCTTGCATTTGTGGTGATGCTGGTATGAACGAACCTACCTCACCACCACTCACATAAAAGTGCGGCACATGCAATTACGTATAGCCCACAATGTTGGTAATGATAATGAACCACTATGTTACTGATTTATGACTTTACCATGCTAGACTTTTTAATCACTGTTTTGGAGTCTGCTATTTCTACTGACAAAAGTGTTTACTGCCATATGCTGGTTACTCAGCAGTGGCCTCTTACATCTTGTGCTCACCATGTCTCTCCATTGCAACATTTTCTCTTGTGCTTGATGTAATCTGGTGATGTTTGTCTGATAACATGTTGCGGAGGTTTACGGTCGGAAGTGATGGGATGTGCTATGCTAGGTGTGTATATACCATACCGTCCAGGTTTGCACAAGCACACTCTGTGACGTTCACCACACCAACACTGCCTGACAACGCGTTTCTCAGATGAAATCCTGCCCTTAAACAGGGCATCATGGTGACCCCTCCCCGGGCCCTGCGACCCTGGTTCTCGGGTCCCACTGGCACTCTATCAGAATTAAACCTTCGCCTGCAGCCTCATTTTCACCCTCTAGGGCAGGCACGTGTCTTTCTCCCTCATGCTCTAATAGATGATTAGCTCCAGGAAGCAGCTGAGAAGAGTCAAAACTCACTGGGGACTGTGTCTCCTTTAAGCCACAACAATTCCACAAACATATGATATGCAAGGCTACTACACATACCATCACTAACTTTTAAAATTATGAGTGTGACCTGTACTACATATTTTAAAGCTAATTCTATGGTTCATTTAGATATCTATTAACATGAATTGTACACCTTAAAATTACATATTGGTCTCCATAATTTCCTAATTCCCCCCAGAAGGGATGCACAATCATGCAGTTTGAAATGTACCTATGTCTGAGAGAATTATTTTCTGTCTATAATCACTTTAAGTCACAGCGCACTTTTTATCAACCATGGCAGCTGAAATCAGAAACAAATTCCCTTGTAAAATAATCTGTTTCCAACATTTGACGGGGAGAGCAAGTTAAATTGTGCAGTGAAAGTCCTCACATCCACTCGTAAGAACTGCAATGTTTCTTTTCTTTATCCTAAGGAAGGAGAGTGTGGCAGGAAAAATCCCATGGATTTTCTGGTAAATCTTAACACTTAATAGAATGCCCCAAAGTCTCTTTACAATCTAACAGTGAGAATTCTAAAAAGCAAGATGCATTCTCATGCTTCACTCTAAGTGCATTATTTCTCATGTAGTTTGAATGTTTGTAGGATCAAAAGTCGAAGCTAAAATTTTGTTTCTTCAGGAACATATGCAGGCCCCATCGGTGCCTCTGTTTTCAAGAGCTTGTGACTTAAAAGTATTTACATCAATAGGCTTTACTGAGGGCCTATTACAAGCATTGTTTTATTTTTAACATGTCAGACACTGAAGTAGGAAAAAACATAAAAACATGGAAGATCTGATATCTACCTCTGAGGCACTTACAACCTGATTCATGAAATAGTAAAAAGAATGCTGTATACAATGACATGAAAAATAGCTACAAGGCAAATTCAGAGTCAAAATGTCATTGTCGCAGGGTGAATAACAGCTCCCCAATGACACCCATGTCTTAGTCACTGAAACCTGTGAATTTGTAGACTTAGATAGTAAAAAGTACTTTGCAGATGTGATTGAGGATCTCCAGATGAGAAATTATCCTGGAACATATGGGAAGCTGCAGTGTAATCACAAAGGTCCTTATAAAAGGGAGACAAGAAAGTCAAAGACAGTCAGGCAGGGGGATCATGGAAGAAGAGGTTGGAATGACGCAAGGAAGGGACCACAGGCAGGTAAGCTAAAAAGGCAAAGACATGATTTCTCCCTTCCAGTCTCCAGAAGGAATCAACCTGGCCAATAATTACCTTTAGCTAACAATAGCCAGAGGGGGAGGGGGACAGTGAGGGGAAGGGTTTTCAGGAACCACTATAAAGGACACATGGACATAACCAAGGGGAAGGGTGGGAGCAAGGGAGGGAGGTGGGATTGGCTGGTGTCGGGGGGAGTGGTGGGGGGAAAATGCAGACAACTGTAACTGAACAACAATAAAGTAATTAAAAATAATAATGATAATAATTACCTTTAGCCCAGTAACACTGACCGTGGCCTCCAGACCTCCAGAATGGTCAGAGAAAAACTTTGTATTGTTTCAGCCCCTGAGTTTGTGGTAAGTAGTCAAAGTAAGTAACAGAATGAAGTGTAAAGCAGATGAGTGACTGATGATAACAGCATTTTATGTTAAAGGGGAGTGTTATCCTCGGTCACTGTGCCCATGAGGAAGACTTTGAGCTGACACCTCCCTCTCCCCCCAGCCCCTTCCAGCACTCAGGCCCTGCTGACATGGAGTGATGACTCTGGATAATTTGGCAGGAAAATCTGAGTATTCAGCCCAGGTCTGTCATTCCTGAAGGAGAGCTTCCTGTAGGGACAAGCCTGTTCTGCTCTTCCGGTTTTCCTGGGAAGCCTGGCCCCTGTGCTGATGCCATAACAGATAGAGTGGGTCTACCTGCATCAGGGCAGTTAGCAGGCCAACATAACTCACAAACTAAGTTGAATTCTCCACCTTTCTCAATCACTAATAAGGTAATAAATAGCTTACCTATGTCTTTACTTTTTGTAAAATTCCCAAATCATTCAGAACCTGTCTGGGAAAGAGAGGTGCAGTATTTTTTTTGGGGGGGGGCAGGGATCTCAAATCCCCCACTGCTAACATTTATAGAGCACACACCATGTGCCAGGCACTGCAGAAAATATTTTGCACAATTCCTCTCATTTTATCCTCACAAAGACTTTATGAGGCAAGTACTGACATCACCTACATTGTAGAGCTAATGAAACCAAGGCACAGAGAGGTTAGGTAACTTGCTCAAGGTCTCACACTTAGAAACCACAAAGCTATGATTCACATCCAGGTCTTTCCAGGTTCAAAGCCCAGGCTTTGGAACCCTCTGCCTATTGTCCCCTCTTGGAGGGCACGAGGTTGGAACCGAATACTGATGATAATACTTAAGAAAGCTCTGTGGTCTTGGCATCGGTCTTGGTTTGACTTCTTTCTAGGAACACTGATGGATAAAGCTCAATTTAAAAGTAGACACCACAGATCACAGCCGTCTTTCTGTATACTCATTTAAATGCGATTAACGATTAACGGTCTGGGTCATTTATACCTTGCCTTTTCCATGAATAGAGCCTAGACTTGATTACAAGAACAAAACCTCTTCGAAAAGATATCCCCATTTAAAATACGGCCACCCAGAGAGCCTTTAATCTCCCAGGGCTGGGAGCTATCACCATTCCTTCAGAAGATGCCTAACGGGTAATCTCAGAAACAGATGCCCAGGGCAACAAATGAAGATATCAGACTCTCATTTCATTTGTCCAGTTTTATTTCACTGTTGATTCCGCCTCTGTCCCTTTCCCTTGTCCTGCAGCCTGTGGACCATATTTTTTTTTTACTTCTCAGAGGATTTATTAGGTTGTCACAATTCTACAGCTGTGCATCCCACAAAGCAACATCCTCACTGATAAATTCCAGCCGTTTTTGACCCCCAGCTTTCCTCGCAGAGCCCCATCAACCATATTGATAAGACCTCATATGACCATCTCAGGAGTACAATAAGGTTAAGGTGATTGCTGTCTCAGCAAGATCGCGAGTCCCTGATTCATGCTTTTATAACAAGTCGGGATTACTACAATTTATTGCTGGCATCCCTCCCAGAATACTCGCTGCTTTTGACTTGACTTTGTGGAGGATTCAACGGCCAGGGTGTTCAACAGCTAATAGAGCAAGGCCTGTATGCACAGTAACAGTACCATCAACATTATGCTGACACATAGAATTCGTTTGAAAAATGATAGGTACGGGTCCTTGCATTTAACCCTATGAAACACGGCGAACCTTTCCCTCCCAGGAAGAGGCTTTCATACACAACCTTGGCATAGACCTGACTATAGCTCAAGAGGTCTTAGCAGCTTTACAAGAATGTCTCACTTCACTTGCCTTAGGGTCCTGATCAGAAATCTGGAGAAAATCTCTCTTTTCCAGAAGCTAAGGCACTCACAGCCAGTCTCCGCTTGCTAGTACACTTAGCTATGTGTTATTAGGACACACTTTCATTTAAAATAGGAATCTACATAGTACAATAATATTCCATAATATGCATTAACACCACAGAGGAACTCAAATCAGTGTCCAAGTGTCTAAAGCCTGACCGACTTCTGCAATGTCTGCATGAGGTCCCCTTCCACCCTCCACCCAGAGCAAGGTCACCTGGAGTGTTTCTGAAAAACACACATTTCAGGGTTCCACCTCTAGAATCGGGGAGGGGCGGGGCGGGGAGGGGAGGGCTAAGAACCGGCACTGTTTACTGAGCTTGCAGGTGACCCCGACCTGCACTACAGTTTGAGGACTCCTCACCTGGACACTGTGAGCTCTAGGAGTGGAAGTCCGCAAAGCCTCCTTCAGAACGCCGCCCGCTGTTTGTGCGTCAGTAGCTCCTTCTGCGGCATGCTCAGTATGAATAAACGAGCAGCGGGTGAACCCACACAGGGATTCCCCAAGTCCCACCCCGTGCCTCTCCGTGCACCTGTGATCTGCTCTGCATGCCCGACAGGGTTAGAGAAGCCACAGACAGAGTCGTCAGACTGAGAAAACCAACAACAATTAATAATTTCAATAGAAGTAAGTGCCACACAATATTTGCCAACTGTAGCCCCATAGTATCTAGTCCTAGACTGACCCAGTGACAAATGGTGCATCCTCCCTTAGCAAAGGTCCAATTCTTCCCAGAATGGAGAGTTTTGGATCAGTATTTTTGTTCCCCAGGTGGACTTCATGACCGGTACCGTCGGTGAACAACGACACCCTGCTTCACGCTTGCTGCCTCCCCTGGAGTGTTCAAAAAACACTAAAATTGTATGAATGAAGCCTTGATTCCAGCATAATGTTCTTCCCAAGAACAAAAGAAGAACAAACCTATACGAGAAATGGATCCAGAAGAAAAAGGCAAAAGGACCACAAGAACCCCAAACACAGTAAGACTCTGACAAATGAGTGAACAGCAAAGATTTGGGGACTTTTAAATTTCCTCAGAGTAGGCTTTCTCTTGGCCAAAAACCATAAAAGGTTTGGAGAAGAATAAAGGTACCTATAAGCTTGAAAATTGAATTTTTAAATATTATGAGAATACTGAAAAATTCAACCTGAAGAGAAGGTACCAAATATTTGACATAAATTGGCTTTTAAAATAAACATCTCGAAATTAGGATTTACTACTAAAGTATAAATAAACAAACAAACCCTCAGTGGGTGTCCACCGAGACCCCCAACGAACAAAAATTGCAGCGCATGCAAGGTTGCCGTCGCCTTTCCCGAGTTTCGATTTAAGACCCACAGTGATAATTCCAAGGGTCTCTCCAGGAGATATCCATAACTGTGAGCAAATTCCCATAATCGTTATAAACTATTATTTACAAATCATAGTTTTACGTGACACTCTCATGGCTAGGTTATGGACTTCTGATGCAGAGCTTCTCTCTAGCACTAATCCAATGGTTTTTTCTGTTTTGTTTTTTTCTATGAGACTGTTTGGAACGGGGATTCACTGACTTGCCCATCAATACACATATGAAAAAAAATGATCTTCAAAACTGGGGGGGAAGCTAGAAACAGATATTAAGAGCAATCAGCTTAAGTCATTTTTAAATAAAAACTGGTTTGTCTTAAAATGTCTATTGATATGAAAATAGGTGAAGAGCCACATCCCTCAGGGAAGGCCACACCTGCTGGGGACCTACTGGTGGAAACAGATTGACCTTCTCTACAAAAATGCACGGTGACAGACACTGTGGAGGCTCTTGAAAATGTGTGTAATTTATTAGATTAACTATCTTTTTAACTTCCACTAAGTATACTTCTACTGCGGTGTTTGGAACTGAGAAAGAGTACGGGCTTAACTAGTAGTATGACTGGTGTGCGCAAATTCCCTGAGTCTTTGGTGTGATAAATCTTCATTCCATCATTACGTTTCTACTCTTTGTACTGTCATAAGTATACTTACGGGAAAATTACTTGTGAATTTACTTAATGATATATAAAACAGGGTCAATTAATGCGATTTCAGTCACAAGGTAAAAACTTGAGATGAAGGTATTAAAAATCGTTGTAATAATAATAATTACATTATGGAGTCCCTAGATGTTACAGGCATTTTATATCTATTATCCTTAACCTGGCAACACCTCTGTTGATAGCCATCATTTTTCTCAATTTTCATATGACGAATCCTATTCACGTAAGTTTAATTTCTTGAAGGAAACCGAGCCAGAACGTGACAACGCTGATATTTGAAACCACATACATTTGAATTCAGAACTGCTGGGCTTTCTCCTGTTCCACATCATGTTCTTTAGTAGCATTTATTAGGTTCACTTGATTAAGTATGCATTTAAATCATTCTTATTTAGTTGATGACATTTAAGAATATTGAAAACACAATTTAGCTTGTTCAAAATGCGATTTTGATTTATTCTTGCAAAATCGAAGTATTTGGCCAGCATTTAACAACGATACTTTGGGATCTTCACTTCTATGGCATTTTACTACAAATACCATTTTAAAGATCTGATGTAAGATTTCAGTGAAAAGGCTATGTCAGTGATAAATTCTGCCCTACAAAATAAATGAATATAGGGCTCCTTTGCAGCAAGACTTGAAAGAATGAGAATAAAGACCATCAGTTCCAACTAAAAGCCCCAGCTTGCCAGGCTTCCCGAGCAGACTGACTGCTCAGGAAACCGGAGAAGATCACTTACCCCACAGAGGGCACAGGAAACAATGGCATTGCTCAAGGGCCTGACCTCCTAGTGTTAACTAAGGACATTCCTAGAGTCAGGGTGAGCTCAGGACAGGATCAGAATCGGCTCCAATTTCAAAATCACATGTTCACTTCTTGTTTCAGAGAGTGAAACATGTATCAGACAAGGTATTTCTCTCTGAGAATTAGGATGCAAATTCCCATCCCTGAAAACAAATAAAACAAAGCAAACACAATACAGCTCAGACAGGCGAAATTACTTCTGAGTGACAGAGGTTGAATCGAGCCATAGAGAGTTCTTGCTAAGGGTAATCTGTGGCCGAAACCCTAGGGTTACCTCGCAGGCTGCCACATGGCATTGAAACAGGATTTTGCAGGTAATGAGTTGAATAAGAAATTCTCTGAGTGAGCTAAAGGAATCAAAGCACTTTGCTTGCGCACCTCGCCATTGTGCCAGGACACTTACTCATTATGTCCCCTCCAGCTGTTCAGAGGGACACACTGGGCCACTGGGAACAGTGTCTGTTACACTGAGAGAGAGAAGAACAGGAGTTGGCTTATCTTGATTGCTCCTTGGAAGACCGAATTTCAGTGGTGATCAGGAGGTGTAAAAAAAAAAATTAAAAAATAAAAAGTATTTTGCATCCCTTCCTGAACCATTCATTATACTTATATTCAACTACTTAAGGTGGTTTTAAACAAAACACAGCAAAACACTCAAGACAAATCTGAATGCAGCAACACTTCTCTTAAAAAAGAAAACTTTCATTTCATGGTTGGATCTTTTCTGTCACAGAGAAGACAATGAAGTGCGTGAGAACCCTTCTTATTTTCTTCTTTTGCACCAAGCACAGAGACATACATTCAGATGCCTTATAAATCATGCTGGTGAATATTCACCAACCACAAAATCAAAACCTATAAAGGCTACACCTGATCCGAATATTTTTGTTTCAATTATTGCCCCAGCAGAGAGAAAACCTGACAGAGGAGCTCGTGAAAAAACACTGGCTCTCATAACTGAGGCATTCCTGCGGGATTTCTGGTTAGATGCTGCTTATCCAGGGAGCCGAGGACGTTCAGGACCTGGTTTCAGTCTGTGCCTCGTACACACAGGACTTGACTCAAACCAGCATTCTAGGCCCAGCTGCACCACTTTTTATCTGGGGGACTATACGGGAAAGCGTAAGTTCTGTGGGTTTCAGCTTGCTTATTTGAAAAAAAATGGTGATAATGAAAGTGGCCCTCTGAGGCAGAATCCAATGAGAGCGCAGAGGAAAGGTTATGCCCCCTTGGAGTGTACTCAAAGGTAGCACACTCACATCGGAGATAAAACATACCACTGTCCTCCTGATGGAGTGTGTTACAGACACTCCGGCTGTGGGGTCAAAGAAGCTGGGGAAGGAGAGGCGGGTGGAGGAGTGGAGAGAAAGGGCTAGAAGAGCAGTCCGGAACGTGAGGGACACCATGGCCGACAGTAAAGGAGAGAGAGCATGGCAGGGAGTGGGAAAAGTGTCAAAGCTTGCAGGGACATCAACAGAGCAAGGTCACAGAGAAGAGGCAAGAGTGCAAATCTTCTGGCCCCTGCCCTTCCCACAAGGCCCAGGAAAGCCAGGATAAGAGAGAGAGAAGGTTGAGCGCCCCAGGGGAGGGACATAAATGAGGTCTATCTATTATTCTGAGGACGCGGGGGAATCACTAACAAAATCTACTCTCAGAATACACACTTCCTGGCTCTGCAGATGTGTGTAAAGGAGAAACGGCCCCAAGAGTGCCAACTGGACAGCCCTTCCGTTGTGAGGAAGACGGTAGCTGTTCAGAGGCAGCTGATTGAAGGCTTTATTACAGTAGTGCAATTATCCGATTTACTTTAATTCTGATGTATCAGAAGGTGGTTTTCTACCTCCTCCTGTTTCCTCTTGCAGAAAGTCTGCTGATCCCAGGATTTGGGAACTGAAGCTTGGGGCCCTGAAGTGACTGGCAGGCATGCTGGCAGTGGGTGTGATCAGGATGACGAGGTACAGAGGAGACCTTTAACGCCACCCTGCATTTCAATTAGCTGATAGTCATGAAAGATGTAGGCTTCAGACATTGACATTGTCACTTCAGGCAAGGACAAAAGTCATCTAATTTATATTAATAAGAGAAAAGTTTAAATCTGCCCATTTAATATGGGAGAGTTTAGGCCAACTTTCATTAGCTGTGCTGATAAATGAAAGCCTGCAGGACTGTAAAAGCCACATATTCTGTAAATTAATAGAGATTGAAAATCATCTTACGGTAAATTACCCCTTCTATCAGCAAAAATATCTCTAAACTGTAGCAAATATGAGAACATCTTAGTCTCATCTGAAACATCTTATTCTTGTTATTTTGAAAGCCATTTACATGATTGTCTATCACATGAATTAAAATTAGAAAATAATGAGGAGTTGTGGAATCTGGAAGAAATTTGACTCCTTGAAAACACACATTTATTTGTAGTGTTTTGTACCCCCTGATTCTTCAGGTTAATGTGGTATGTTTATACTGATAAACCCTTCAATCGAATCCCCTTCAACTTTATTATACTCTTGCCCACCGTGATTTAAGGACATAAGATCAAGGATCAGATTTAATTATCCAGATAACTCTCACAGTCTCTTCTCTTTCTAAATTACAGTGCTTTTGCCCTATTCATGGGTTACAATACAATAATACAGAGAATTAAGGCTACATTCATATTCCCTAGAATTCCGCTGATGGATCTGGACAAAAGGCAACTCAGCAACTGCTCCGTGATCTAAAAAGACTAAATCACAACTTGGGTCCTAACCAACAACACGTCCTGAAGCTGGACTTGCTTATTTAACGGGTGCTAACCTTGAATGTGTCCCAGCAAGTGTGTTCGTATATGGTTTACAAAATAAAACGTGAGTCCTATTCATAAGGAGTCTACAGCTTAGTTTTAGAACAGAACATATAGGAAGTATAAAGCTCATTAGCCATCAAGGCAGCATGTAGTTAAATGAGGGACGCTAATCTCATTTCCATCACTAAACATTCAGAGTAAGTTTTCTTAAAATCACTCACCTCTAGAATCTTACCCAATACTTTGCTTTTTGGGATATCCCAATTCATTCTAGAATAAAGTCTTGAGGCTTACTATTGTTTTGCCCATGTCTTAGATTTGAGCCATTCTTTTTAGTAGAGACTCAACAAATGATTGGAAAGATGGATGAGTAAGTGAACTAAGGAATGCTGAGAGAAAATACAAAACATACAATTTTCCTCAGACATTTCTTTTTTGTTGTTGTTGCTCAAGTACAGTTGTCTCCATTTTCCTGCTCCCACTTCCCCCCATCCCCACCCTCAATTCTTTTCCCATTGGCTTTATCCGTGGGTCCTTTCTACATGTTCCTTAATGAGCCTTCCCTTTCTCTCCCCATTATTCCCCTCCCCCCTCTCCTCTGGTTACTCTCAGTTTGTTCTTTATTTCAATGTCAGAATGGCCATCATAAACAAATCAATAAACAGTAAGTGCTGGGGAGGTTGTGGAGAAAAGTGAACCCTAATACATTGTTGGTGGGAATGCAGGCTGGTGCAGCCACTGTGGAAAACAGTATGGTATTTCCTCAAAAAACTGAATGGAAATGCCTCTTGATTCGGCAATTTCACTGCTGGCATTATACCCTAAGAATCCTGAAACACCAATCCAAAAGAACCTACGCAATCCTCAGACATTTCTCGTTCATCCGAAAATATGAGAGAATTCAGTTCAAATACAGATCAAATTAAACCTAAGTTTTCATCACTGCCTCTTAAAACAGAGATGGGCATTAAGTCCAGCTAAAGTATCTTGGCAAATCTCCTCAGAAGCTGTAACATTCTGTTACTGGTGTTACCCATACGGATATCTTTAGAGTGACAGCAGAATGATTTTCTCAGTAATACTGCCTTAGACGTATGCCTTTCTCACGTTTTTCACTTATTATCTAATCTTCAACACTAACCACTTTCAAAAATGTGAGAGCACACATGTGGCGTCCTAGGTCAGCTGATGAGTGACATTAGCTCCTGCTGTGACCCTTCTGTAGAGCAAACTTGCTCTATAATCTCTCCTGGAAGAGACCCATGATGCTGCCCTCTTCCTCCTAACCTCCTTCAAATAATAATGCCATATCCTGAGTCCAGAGAAGACACATTTCTCTTCTTGTTATTTCTGCTAAATTAGGATTAATATCTTTAAATCATTTTTCCATTTTAACATGACTTTGAATAACCTTAATACTGCAGGGGTGTCCAACGTTTTGGTGTGTCTGGGCCACACTGGAAGAAAAGTTGTCTTAGGCCACACATGAAATACATTGCGAGACGTAATCACAAAAAAATCTCGTAATATTTAAGTAAATAAGTAAATTTATGATTTTGTATTGGGCCACATGTGGTCTGTGGGCCACAGGTTGGACACCCCTGAGGTACAGAGGAATAGGAATCAATTATAAAAATTGTAATGGCCCAACATTTTCTTGCTGTTTTTCTCCCATGCGCTTGCTCTCAGCTTCAAGCCTGGGGACCTATGCTGTCTCTTTCTACACCCACCAGAAGGCAGCTACCAAAGCACATTTCAAGGAACAACTGGGAGAAAGAGTAACAAAAGGCATAATACATATTAATAAGCCTGAGAATTTTTCAACCAACAGCCTATTATCATTCTTTACATCATAAGAAAACACAGGAACTGAGCCTCAAAAGTAAAGACAAGGGGAAACCAAGGATAACAACAGAATTTGGATGAAACACCAGAAGGCAGAAAGAGCTTCAAGGAGACAAGCAAAATACCCGAAAGGAAGTTGAGGAAATGGATATGACAGGAGTTATAAATTTGTTATGGGGATTAGGCAACTTGTAGCTATACTCACACAGTATTAACATTCCCTTATAATATGTTTTTCTTTACTAAAGAAAAAAGTAATTCCTTCAGGCTTCACCTCTTCACATAAATTCCTAAGGCATTTCTAATGTGAATTAATTTAATAACTAGTTATTTATGCAGTCATTCATTAAAAATAAAACATCCTTAGTAGACCAAGAATGGAACTGAGTTGTAGAAAATATTACCCCTACCCCTGGATGGCCCCTTGGATAATACGCTCCATGAGGATCTCATAGAATTCCAGTTTCTGTTCCATTTTAAGTTCAAATTATTTCTTTTTTTTAATCATTTTTTTCAGATTTTAGCAAGATCTAAAAAAATGAGTCACACACAAAATATTACTGGAAAGAATAAGACACGGCATATCTTGTAACTAACATATTGTCTACTTCACCCCAAACGGTACAGGTAAACTCTAGCAGGCAGAAATGGACTCACACCTATGCTCCCATTTCTACCACTGAAAACAGGGGCTGGCACACGGGCACTGCAAGCAAGTAAATTAGGATTGGAATACCTTCACCAAGCCATTCATAAAATTAGGTCATTAATTAGGTGTAACTTCAATGACATCTTCCATTATTTAATATTCAGTATTTAAGGTATAAATGTAGTCATCAAATGAATAGTAAATCCATTCAAAGAATAATACAATCATAGCATATTCATATAACATGATGTTAACATCGAGAAAACAATGTCTCTGAAGATTGAGAATCAATGATAATATTAATTTAATAGGTGACAGTTTAGTTGTGTTAAAATCATTTCAAAATGCAGTGAACTTGTCGATTCATAGCTCATTTGATAGAGTTCACAGTTCAAAAACATGGAGAAATGCAGGGAGTTTCACACCTAATAATAACCAATAGAAAATGTTTACATAATTAGGCATACAACATGAGCTAATATTCTACAAAAAAAAATTTCAAAAACAAGACAGCTTCAACAGACGAAGTGAGTCTAATACGTAGGACTTCACTGGGCATCATTTGAAAGCACTCTTGGCTTTAGGGACTTGAGTAAGAAAGAAGGATGCTGTGAAATTGCAGGCGAGAAGCTGCAGCCCTCTGAGATGCCCAGGACATGCCAGGCTCCGTCAGGACAGAAGTGTTTGAAAAGAACAAGGCACAGGAGAAGGCACAAGAAGCCGACAAAGAGCTGTGGGTGGTTAGTACCTGTCTGACAGGTGGGTGAGTGAAAAAGCAAAGAAGTGAATGCATGCATGTTCAGGTATCTTAAATTGCTTCCTTTAACAACCAAAAAAATGTTTTGCTCCACAGAAATGGTTCCCTACGTGAGATAGGATTAAAACTCCGTGGGTCTCAAACCCAACCCTCAGGCCTTAGTCATTCACTCTGGGAAGGCAGTGCTGCAATGCAACCACATCTATAAGGTTTGCTCATGGCAAGGAACAGCCGTTCTCTTCAAAACATGGCGTGAAAATAATGCATGGTGATGAACAAGCAGGCCGCGGACATGTGAGATCACTCTTAACGCATCTTTCACAGTTAAAGTAGTTCACAAACAACTTTGAAAACTCACAATGTGGTGACAGGAAAAGATGAAAAAAAATGGAACATAAAATGTTAAATAAATAATACCATTTAGAAGAAAAAGGAGGAAAGGGGAAGGGCTAAGACCAGAGAAAGAAAAAAAGGAGGAAGGACAGAAGGAAAAGGAAGGGAGGTGAGTGAAAGTTCCTTAACGTGTCTTCAGCTTGACTGAACTTTAGATAGCGTTCTTCCTGAGCTCCCTTTTCTTAGACATTTACTTGAGAAAACATGTGACCGGGAATTATTTCCCTGTCCCTTTTAAATATATGTTAATCTTTTCAAAAGCCTTTTGACAGCTTTCAACCCAGGAAGTCTTTCTCTTGAACCTGGAAGCTACCCATCTCTACAAGTTACGTCCGGGGTGGGGTAGGTCTCTGATTCAGTGGGAAGGCAGAAGCCAAACTTCAGGGGGCATCTTGCTCCAAGTTTTAAAACTACCTCCTGTTGCCCTGGCCCATGTGGCTCAGTTGGCTGGCGTGTCATCCAGCAGACTGAAGCATCCGTGGGTTTGATTCCCAGTCAGGACACATGCCTGGGTTGCAGGTTCGGTCCCCGGTCAGGGCACGTATGAGGCAACCGAATGATTCTTCCCTCTCACATCTCTCTCTCTGTCTACCCCTCTCCCGCCCCCTTCTCTAAAATCAGTAAACGTTTCTTGGGATGAGAATGAAAAAAATAATTAATTAATTAATTAATTAAAAAATAAAACTACTTCCTGTCGAAAAGATACAAGACAGTGTACTGTTCCTTCGGGTAAAGCCAGTTAACAAACACACGCGGCCTGTGTTCCTCCCCCCACCTTAGGTGTACCAATCCTCACACCTTTTGGTTCCATGGAACAGCTCAGACTGAGCTCTGTTCTCTCTCCCCTACTGCAACAGCCTTGAATAAAGTCTTCCTTTTGACAAAAGCAAAACATTTTCACAGAAGAAAAGAGGAGAAGAGAGAACAGAAGAGGGGGAAAGAGTCACTCGGGGACTTTGATCAATAACGATAGTGGGAAAACATGATGAGTGAGAGCTTTTTAAAAATCACGTGGTTATAACTGGCCCTTGAGTAAATAATGAAACCAAAAGTCCATCAAGGGTGCCAAACCGCCAGCATGAATCATTTCTCAAGAACACACTGAGCTTGTGGTAGGGAAAATTCACCTACCAAGTATTTGGGAACTAAAAAAATGTCAGCTGTTTATGAAGAGCAAGAGACTAAGGCAGAAAAGAATAGGTAGTGGAGCCAACAGCCACCAACGCACCTACAAGGCTGGCTGCTAAAGATCGCTCCAGCCTCACGTTTATCGCCCCGGTGCTCGGTAGATTCACGCTTGGTTCACGCAGGCCCTGCAGCCCAGAACAACCAATGGAGCGTCACAGCAGAAATCCACAGCAAGGATGGGCTGACGCTGCATGGATTCCAAGGGTACCACCTCAGCAGTCGGAGGAATAGAGAGCTGAGTGCATTTTCCCGTGAGAGGTGGTTGGCACGGACTAGGAGAACTAGCCCATGAGACAGAAGCCAAAGGCCAATCAGGTGGCTCGAACAATCCCATGGGGGGAAACGTGCTGCTGGGAAGGCCTGTGAGTGCTCACGGCTTGTGGCCGTATCCTGGGCGCTTTGGGTCTGCCCACAAGACTAACTCCAGGCTTACAGGCCAGCGCGCAGAGACTATAAATGCACACCCCATAATCGTGATGGGCTTAGATGCCGAGAGGCAGAGACAAAAGATGGTGACAGGCCCATGCAATGCACTGATCCTGCAGGTGCAGAGAGCCTGGGTTCAAGGGTGGGGCAAGGCTGGGCGCTGAACGGTCTGCATCCTTGCTCAAGGGGCTGGGCATTGTCTCTCTTAGCTGAACTTTGAAAACTCCTGCTCCTTTTCTCTCCAGGAGCAAGCACAGGTATTTATTTAAGGGTGTGATACACTGAAAGTTTTCATCAACTCACAACATGTGAACCCTTCCCAGCGAGCAAAACAGACCTCTCCTGTTGTCTTTCATTTCCAAGTGCCAGAGGGGAATAGCTTTTAATAAATACTTTTACACTGCTCTTCAGTCCAATTGCTATCTTGTGAAAGCGGCCCGAGGGGAATAACACATTGCCCAACTCCTCCAGCAAGTGCAAAATAACCCTGTAGGTTCTGGCAAAGAAAGGAAATGGAAATCTGATCACTTTGTTTTATTCTCTGTAGAGATAATGTGTGAGGATATTTAAATGCCTAATTCAACCCGGTTTGTCTGAGGCCTGAGATGATGCCAAAGCCAGCCTCCCACTAACCTTATAACACAAGAGTGGCCATTGGAGCTGACGCCTGGAAAGAAAGTTGATGAAATTACACTTTATCTTATTTTCTGCAGAGCTAAGCAGACCTGTTTATTTCATTCCTAATGCCAGCCACCTCCATAAATCTGAGGAAATGAAACCTACCCAGAGAAGGCCATACATATTAATAAACCTGGAAGAATTCTCTGCTTAACATACTGGAATAGATTCAACCAAGAAATTAAAAAAAAATAAGAAGTGCAGAGATTGTTTTCATGGGCCAAATTATAGTAAGCGATTTAAAGTTCAAGTAGACTTAGAGTAACTTACCTTTTAATTGTATCAAACCCACAATTGTATCAGAGATAAGCACATGGCTACTTTTGAAGAAATACAGAATGGTTTTAGGAAAATGTATTGCAGAAGTGAATTTGCATAAGTACTTAAGAGTTTAAGAGGCCCCTTGTAGGATATTAGGTAGAATATTTATATTCTTCAGTAATATTATGGAAGAGTTGAAATATCTTACGTTGTGAAATAGTTCTAATGGTAATAATTTTAAGCTGATGATTTTTAAAATTTCCATTTCTTCCATTTTATGTATATTAGTTACCTCTTTGGCAATAAGCAGAGGGTAGCCCAGAATTCTGAGACATGGACTGGCTTTCATCCTAACACGAATTTTCTGCCCACAGACGTATCAGGTGATGCATCATTAGGAGACTTCTAGGATCCTGTGGACCTGGTAGGATGAAACGTCTCCTAAAGCCCAGGCAAATGCAGGTCTGAAGAGCAGTTTGTCTCCGAAGGTCAGTTCATAACTGGTACTCTGTGTGATTTAGGGCCTAGAAGACAATTGCATTTCCTTCTACCACGCCAGAAGGAAATGCAAGTGGAAATTTTAGGGGGTCGACATAACCCAGCTGTTTTTATTTCTTTATTGGAATGATTTTGGGCATGGACATTTTTGTAAGCAAATAAATGAATTATGAAATAATATAACAATATGAGAGAGCCAATCCCAATTTCACTAGTTGCTTAGTGGGCTATGAATGATGAGGGTATATTCTCATTTAATCCCCATTTTCTACCCACTCCCTTCTAACCATAGTAAAATAGATGCTCAGGCTTAACGTAAGTTATCTTTGACATTACCTACTTTTGAGCAAAAACACTCTTTGCTGATTGCATTACTTCGCTTGGCTTACAGTGTAGATTTTAGAAGTATTTGTCTATCTATGTTTAATTAATAAATTATAGGTATTTGAAGCAACTGTGTCCAGCTCTGTCCTGGCTTTTAGGCTACTATCTGAACTCATTTAATTGCGAAGTGAAGTAAATAAAACTGTCTCCCTTAATTGCTACTGTTGCTACTTCTGTTTCTAGTATTCTGTACCCCTCCTGTCAAGCTGCTTCAACCTCTGTCTCTTTGTAGTTACACACATTGCCTAGATTTGCATAAGAGACTTGCAAATACCTGCCTCTGCTGAAGGAATTCTGTTGTTATTTAATTGGCTGCAGTTTGGACACAGCAGTTGGTCTGAGGCTGACAGGAGGGGACTTTCATGTTGCCCACCTTGTGAGGCTACGCTCACTTCTAACCCCACTTTGGGCTCTTTCTTCAAGGCCAAGGCCAAGGGCTCTTCTCAGTCCCCTTGGACTGATGGGTGTGTTCCTTAAGGGTCCTCACTAATGATGTTTTATAAATAAGGTGAAAAATTAGGATTTTTGTAAGAAAAATATATTAAGAGGTACAAATTGCCAATTACAAAAATAGTCACAGAGATGTAAAGTCCAACACAAGGAACATAGTCAATACTATTGTATCTATGTATGGGACCAGGTGGGAACTAGACTTAGCTGGGGAATCACTTCATAAATTATATAAATGTCTATTCACTGTGCTATACACCTGAAACCAAAATAATATTGTCAACTTTAATTTAAAAATAAATTTTTAAAAAATCAAACCTGTTACACTCACAGAAAAAGAAGTGTAGCGAGACAATAAACACAGGATCATTGCCTCTCAAAACAAGACATGTAAATTAAAATGCTTTAACTATCAGCTTTCTTGAAAAATAAAAATATCCAATATTATGTAGTCACCTTTATTTATACTTGTTAGGAGAATTGGAGAAACCCTTTAGGAAGATAACGTGGAAATATTTGTCTTTATAAATTGTGAAAATGCTATGTCTCAGTTTCTCCAAATGAAAATGGAAATAACAATACCTACTTGTAGTATGTTGTAAGAAATAAATTAGTCTATGCAAAGTAATTAGAATTGTTTCTGACACACACATACAAAAAAACTTAACCTAAATGTTATCTATTATTGTGATTATTATTATCAACATCTAAAATAAGAAGACCTTTGCCTCTGTAACTTCCTTTATGTAAACTGATCTCAGAGACAGAGGCAGATCGAGGCTTTGAGAGGCCGAAGCATGTGCAGCTGGGAGCCCCTCTTTAAGAAAAACAGCACAGCAGTGTGAATTCAAAATCAGTTACAAAAGTGAACATTTAGAATGAGAAAAGAAATGAAAAGAAATCATAGGAGTCTTGAAAATCAGGTCCCTTCTTTTTTTTTAATAAGTTGTCTCCCAAAAATTATCAGAATTTACATCCCAATCTCCCCTTCCACCAAAAATACCCCACAACTCTCAACATTTGAAGAGCCACTCAAGGGAGGGGTCCTGAAGCTTCAGCTTCACTGTAGCGACAGGAAATGCACCTGTGCCAAGAAGACGGCTCACCTGGGTGTATGACAATATCATTACAGGTTGAATGTTTTAAAGATGCGTATGCTTATATATGCATTAAATTTTCTAGAAGTACATATACCAAAAAAAAGAGTTGTCCCCTGCAGAGTGACTTACACGAACAAACACAGGAAGTAAATCAGTATCTACTAGTATCTACCAATAGGCAGCAAAGTGTGATGGTTAAAGAGTGAATTATGAAGTCCTATGGACTCAGGTGGAAGCAAGGCTCCACTCCTCACTGCTGTTTGGCCTTAGGCAAGTTACTTACCCTCTCTGTCCTTATGTTTTATTATCTGTAAAACAGGGATAATCATCTCTATGCCATCAGGTTATAATAAAAAGTCAGTGAGTTGATATTTATAAAGTGCTTGGAACAGTGCTTGGTAGATGGCAAGTGCTATTTAAATATAAAATAAGTATTTGAAGACTGATTAAATAAGTCCATACATTCATACAATAGAGTGATATACAGGCAGTAAAAAGTAAAGATAAAATTATATAAAAATTGAATATTGATATTGAAAGCTGTTTTTTAAAATAAGCAAATTGCAAGACAGCAAAATTTAGTATGGTATCAAGAATGGGAGAAGAAGAGAAGCTTGCTTTGACACTTACTATAAGCTGGGTAGTTTAATATAATACTATTTAGAGATATCATTTGGGTCTAATATGGGGAAAATATATAACAATACATTACAGTACACTGTTCATACTTATGGAAGTTTAAAAAAGAATCGTCCCATAATTTTTTTGACCTTCCTCCCACAGTGAAATGAGATCTATTTCCCCTCCTTGGATCTGGGCTCTGTCTCTGTCCTACCAATAGACTAGGGTGAAAGAGACACCACCCGGGGTCCTGGCTCAGGCCAGGAGAAGCTCGTAGCTTCCACTTCCTGCCCCTGAGAATTCACTCTGAACTTCAGCTTCTGTTCCAGAGAAGCCCAGGCCACATGGATGCCAGCTACAGGTACTGTACACAGGAGCTAGCACACCTCTTGTGGGTGTCAGCCCCAGCCTTCTAGTCCTTCTACCTGAGGTCTAGACATCATGGAACAGGGACACACCAATGACATGTTTCCCGACTCCAGAGGTTCTGAGCATTAGTTACTGACTCTGATGTCATTAAGATTTATACCTGAGGCCTGGCTGGTGTGGCTCAGTGGACTGAGTGCCAGCCTGTGAACCAAAGGGCCGCTAGTTCGATTCCCAGTCAGGGCACATGCTTGAGTTGCGGGCCAGATCCCCAGTTGGGGGGGTGGGCACGACTGGCAACCACACATTGATGTTTCTCTCTCTCTTTCTGCCTCCTTTCCCCTCTCTCTAAAAATAAATGAAATCTTTAAAAAACAAAAAGATTTGTACAGGTTGTTATACAATAGGTAACAGGCAACAGACGACTAGAATAATATCTTTATATTTTTTTCCCACTGCCTGAGTAGTATTCGGTGTGCTCTCAATCAATGACGGCATCCTTTAGCAGGCAATACTATGTATTTCCAACCAACGACTACTCCATGGTGCAAGGGGAGTGCATGGAGTCTGTGGCTAAATGCTGAGTCAGGTCTGCCTCTTCCATTAGTTGCTGTATGATGATCTCTCTACCGTTTTGTATGTGCTAGCAAACAAATTACATCCGTGACAATCGTGGAAGGTTTGTTAGTGATGGTGCTAGACCTGCCACAAAGGGAAAATGTCTGGCTGCTGAAACACAAGTTTGGGGATGCACGAGGGGAAAGTCTCACTCAGTAACTGAGAACTAATGGAGGTGGCTGGACATCAGGGTGTTGAGCATCTCTGTAAACTAGAAGGATTGGGCAACAGTCTCAGAAAACGCTGGGAAACTGGAAGACGTCATGGCCAGAGGCATGGCAGGAATTTGGGGGAATGAATGAATGTGGACAAGTAATTGACTCTACATAGTGCATGAGATGGACCTCCAAAGGGGGGGATGCCCCACACTGCATCTGTGTGGACCCAGTCAGAGCCCCCCTTCCAAGAACCCTAGCCCACTATCAAACAATGCATTAGTTCATGTGTGTGCACGTGTGCATGCATGCGTGTATCTGTGTGCTTTCACATGCACTTTTATGTGACTCTAAAATGCTAGCAGCTTGTGTGAGAAATTCATAATAATAGTTAATAGTGGATCCTTCTGGAGAGTCTGGGGACAGGATTTGGTGAAGCAGATGTCTGTGGGAAGGGTGAGGAAACTACTTTTTAACTTCATTTTTTTATAAGAAGAAGGCAATGCTTACATAATGTAAGTGAAAAAAAATCGCTTTTAAATAAAGGAGTCCAATGAGCAGCAGGAGGTTTGCAACTTCACTGCTTGGCTTTCTCACAGATACTGTGGCACCGTGGTTTTTTTGTCCAGGCAGGTTTTCCTCGACTCCCTTTCTGAAAATGACAGTGTTGGATAGTGGGTTGTAAGTATTCAATTCCAACTTGCCATGGTTCTCAAATGTCAAACGCTTCCAGTTTTCCTTTACATTTTTTGGTTGCAAAGATTTCCAAATCCTAAAGATAAATTTCTCCCCTGAGTTTGTGTCCCTCGGACACATTTTAAGTATACAAGAGTCATTTACGAAGTGTGTATGTAATGGTGGACATCAAAACTGCGCTTGCCAAAATCACTTTTCTCTTCAAGCTATCACAGCCATCCCAGAAAATGTTCTCTCAGGATCAAAGCAAATCATCATCTGGAAAAATGCACTATTTTCGGTTAGCTTGGCTACCAGCAAGTACCCAGCACATTTGAAGACAGAGTGTTCACACAAGAGAAAGTTAAGCACAGCACCAAAAACCAGTCCCGGGATCACCAAGAGAATCTACACAAAGAAATGCATGGGCAGACTGTGAGTGTTTATTCAGGGAAAAACCAGCATCAGTGTGCAGAGCCTAGCTTTATATATCTCCCAACATGCCCCAAAGAATCACCAAGACTCGAAAAAGACAGACGAAAAATATGTACGGCTCCCAGCTGTCAAAACAGGCAGCTGGGCAACTATATTAGTCATGATTTAAAAGCTTATACCATATTCTATTTCAATGGTATTTTGTGTTTCCCCCTGTGGAAAGGATTCATAGTTCCTAGGAGAAAAGGGGCAATCTGTGTTTGAATGAATTTAAAGCCATCAATAAGGGCAAACGTCATAGCACTTTGGGTCAGTGGATAGCAATTCCTGGGTAAGAAGTCCAGCACCCACAGAGGAAGGGCAACGTGCACACACAGAGCAGCTATGATTAGGGAAAGCCAATCACGAGACACCACCTTCCTTTCTGCTCTTCCCACCTAAATCCATTTGAACTTCGTCGTGGCTGAGCAGGCACACACCTGATTCCTGGGAGCGTGAGGGGGTAAAGCAGAAACATACTTTACCCACTTGGCGAGAGTTAGGACCTGGCCGCCCATTACGACTCAACAAAAGCCATCTCTCGTTTGCTACGCAGCCTGTCTTGCCGCAAAGGCAGAAGTTTTTTAAGTGAGATGTAGAGGAAAATATCGAACTTCAGTTTATTCTATATGAGAAATTGAAAAGGAAATTAAGCTTTACTAATATTTCCTGTTGAATAAATCTGAGTCCCACCCTCAGCCCCTATGTAAGAGTCACATGTCACATACGTATAAGCTCAGCACAAGAATGGAGTGACGGGGGAGGCTTCCCCAATCGGCATTTTCACTGATTTCGTAGCTTCCAACACATTGCAGTGAATTACAGATGGTACACGCCTAATTAGGTAGGTTTACAGACTATATTTAAAGGTTTGTAACTAAACTAAATCTCAATGTGATCAAAGGGCTTTAAAAACATCTCTGCAGAGAAACCCAAGTTGAACAAGTTTGCGCAGATAAAAAATGAAATGGCACAGTTAACATGTCTATTCTTAATATGATCTTTTGTCATGGCACAAATAAAAATAGCACTGATGTAATCATGTGTGGTCCGATGTCAGCCTCAAAATTGAAAATTATCAGAAAGCTTTCATTTACTTTCTCTAATGATGTATATTCTAATTGTATGTTGTTCCTTGAGATATTAACTAGAGGCATTTACATGTGTGTGTGTATCTTATAAATAAATATATAAACATATATTTTGGAAGTGGATGTTCATTTTTTTCAATGATAGATGTGCACATTTAAAAATATTAACTCCACTCTTCTGGAGAACAGGAGGAGAGAAGTGGTCAGCAGAGAATAGAGATCATGCCAATTTTTAATTTCTGCCTGATTTGCTCTGAAGTGCTGACTAAACTTGTTTTGTAAAGAAACACTCATTCAAACACATATACATTAAAGCACTGCTGATTTTTTTAACTACCTGCTTTTGCCAACTTGGGCCCAGCCACCCCCAGAGCCATTTCCCTGCAGTGATTAAATTAAGAAATACACTATGACACACCAGACTCCAAGTGGAAATGCTGATTCACTTAAGTAACTGAGTAATTTCCATCTCACTTAAGTAATTTAAATGCAAATGATCCATTTTATGTTTTGTTTCTGTGTCTTCTCTTAGGAGAAATATGCATACTATTTCAGTGGAAGTAGAAAAAATTTCCTTAGAATATTAACATCTTTGCAGGAAAACATCTGCACAGGCAGACAGCCTCAGCCCTTCCCCCAGGAGTACAGCTAGAAGGGACATCAGAAATCAGCCATTGCACTACTTAGGGCAGTGAACACCCTGTAAAATATTCAGACGCTGGATTATAGAATTGTACACCTGAAACATATATGATTTTATTAACCAATGTCATCCCAATAAATTTAACAAATGGAAGGAAGGGAGGAAGGGAGGGAGGAAAGAAGGAAGGAAGGAAAAAAGAAAAGAAAAGAAAAAAAGAAAAGAAAGAAGTTGGTCACTGGAGCCTCCTCATTTTACAGATGGCAAAATGGAATCATGGACACCAGAGCTGGGCCATCAGGTCATCAGCCACAAGGCTGGGACCAAACCTTCCTGACGCACAGACCAGCTGTTCTCCAGCTTAAAGGGACTCAGCCAGAAACCCCACGGCATCCTCAGCAAGGAGTTCACTCAGAAGGGGAATTTAAGACACAACTGCATTTCCTAAAAGGTCTACCTCCCACAGAAATGAAAAATAGAAGAGGCGAAGAAGCATTTAAAAGAGAAGGAAAACAAAGTTAGGCTATAAGACAGCCTTTAAAAGGGGTTTGACAGCAGCTGCATGCCAATCCCTGTCGGACACTTGGAACAAGTGCACACTTCAATTCTTCTCTGGGAAATGTTGGAAGACACAGAATCGCATTTATGATTGTTCGGACTAGCATAAAGAGTGTGGTGTACTTGTACTCACCACACTTCAGAAAACTATAGATTCTCTGACTTTGATGAGTGACCTGTTTCTAGTCCTCTACCTTTCTCTAGCATAAAATAGTTTTGGCTTCAAAAGCATTTGACAGTTTAAACAACAGAATTAACTAAAAACAATACTTTTTACCAGGAAGTAGTTTTGCTTTGATTAGAGATTTCCCCAAAATAGCTCCTCACCAACCTAAAGTAATATAAAAAAAACAATTCTTACAGATTCTGAGTCACTGGGCCTGGGAACCAGCATTTTCAGCAAGCACTTCTGTGGTTCTGATGTAGGATCACACTTTCAAAAATACTGCTTTCTAAAATCCTTTCCACACAATTATTTTAGAGACAATTCCTGCAGAATGAGGCAAGTAGATAGATGTTTCCGCAATGTGCAGCCTACTTGGTAATGTAGAGGTGATTGATCTGCTTATTTAAATGAGTTCCTCAGTTTAACAATGTGGACTCACACAGTACCTGTTACCAAGAAGAATGTTTGCAGAGATCATGCATGATAATACCTAGTTAATTAAATAGATTACTCCAGGGCTTACCTAACCAAATCTAAACCATGAAACCCTTTTTGTTTTGTTTCGAAGAGCCCTCATTTGTTAAAGAATAAATAAAATACAGAGCATCTAATAAAGAAAGCACTTTACCTTGTAGGTGAGTCTGTTACAGAACTTGAGATGGAAATGAGGGACTCCTATTGGAGGATCTCTCCTTTTACACCACCCCAGCCACATCTAAAATTTCTAAAAGTACCTGTTATCTTCTAAATGTTATCTAGAAAAACAACATTAATCCATCCATCTATGGGCACTAATGTGTGAATGGAGATTGGCTTATTAGAAAATAGTAATCAGACAAGGAGCTAATGCCTGAATACAAATGCAACAAAAGCAAAGCTGTAAATTAGATGCTAGATTTGTGCTCCAGCCTAGGAAAGCCTGTCTCGGACACAGCAGGGTGGATTCCTGCAGCCAAGAGATGCTACAAGAGATGCTAAACATCAACTAAAGCTACTTCACAGTGTTGGCATTGCATGGACCCTGTCCCATAGCCCTCTCCTCTTGAACGTTTACAATGACCCGCCTTCTTGGTAGTCAGGTAGAACCACTAGGCTATAAGATGGCTAAGAGAGGTAGCCCACTTGCAAATCAAAGCAGCCAGGATGAAAATCCAAGCTCCAACAGCCACTGTGTGACCTTGAGCATGACCTCTGTACATCTCAGTCCCCCATCTATAAAATGGAGATAATAATTCCCATTCATGGAATTGGCTGAACTAGAGACGGGTATGTAACCCTCCTGTTATGGTCCTTTTGCTTTGGCTTTGCTCACTCTTCAGCTAAAGAAAGAGGGACAGGGGAAGCTTTTCCCCTGGTAGTGCATCTGAGGTATTTTGAGTTGGTTTCTGATTTCCCTTACAAGTAGTTGCGCCTTTTTATAAGTTCTGCAGCAGTTTCCGGGGAGAAATAAATATCACTCCACAAATACAAACTGATCAAGTTTTGTCACGTCAGTACTAGTGTAGAAAAAGTGAATATAGATTTGGGATATTATGCATCCTTCTGAAGTAAAGCAAAACCAACATTAATTTATTGAGGGCTCATGCTGTGAGGCACTGGAAGAAACACAAAGAGTTATAAGACACAGTTTCTGCACTAAAGAAGTTAACAATTGATTGGAGTTTCAGTGAAACTCAAAAGTTTCAGAGCCATAAAAAATTAAACAACAGCACCAGACATAATAGGAAAAATGTCATGAGGCAGTACATGATTAGTTTCAAAATGAATTGCACAGACAATAATTGTTACATAAATTTAGTAGAGAGAGAAATCACTTCTGTTTACATATAGAGGAAAGTTTAGAGCATAAATTGGAAATTGGTGGTCCATGGGCTGAAATCAACCCGCAGGCCTATTTAATTGGAAATTCTTAGTGGGTTTTTTGTTTGTTTGTTTCTGGGTTGTTGTTGTTTTTGTCATTTTTAAAAAAAGTTGCTGACATCAAAAAATGGCGAGAAAAGTGCCTATGGTCCAGGAAGTTCTTCCCAGACTAAATTGTACATTGTGGGAATTTGAAGGGACAGGAACAAGAAAGAACATCCAAATATAGAACTCCCGTCCAAAAGTTGATTCACGTGTGAATAGCATCTCTCTTCTATCCAAACATGTCAAGCATTGAAATAAACTTCCTGTCCTTCCTGCTCTCCGAAATTCTTGTTAGCAGCAACCTTTAAGAGACTTACTACTTCTTAAGGTACCAGCGATAATGAAAATCATCTGGGGAAAACCAGAGTTTCTTATCCTAGGCGATGATCAGCTGAGGGCTGGCTTCACAGGTTGGCTACCTCATAAAGTGAGCCCGCAGGTCATTAAATCCTCAAACTTACAGAAATCCACAGGGATTAAACAGCAACAAGCCACTGCATATTTGAGACATTTGGGGAATCAGGCCAATAAATAAACAGTTACCTCAGGTTTGATTCTGTCATATACCCTGACTGCAAAGCCACAAAATAAAAGTGAAAGAACTTTGTAGTCACTTTCTTTTTACTTAGCACCACAATTTGAGTAGAAAATTGATGAGTCCTCATTTAAATATTCAGAAGCCTGGGATGGGTTTGTTCTCCAGAAACCTTCTTTATCATATAAACACATGTCTATCCTCGGGGGATTAACAGATATTTACTGCTTCCAGTTGCTCTCAGTACTTACTTTATTCACTGAAAAGACCAACCATTCCGTGAACCAATCTGCATATTCAAAAGATTGTTTTATGCACTATTTCAAAGATGGTTCTATTCACACTCTAACTTTTACTGAGTAATGTGGCATATTTTAATATCTTAATATCCTTTTAGTCTCTGGATTTACCGTCTGAATTTTAATTGGCAATCAGGAGGATAATTCCTACCCGTGTGCAATGTTAGAAGCAATGATTTGAAAAGAGGAGAAGCAAAGATAAATATTTCCTACCAGAGTAGAGACATTAAGCCATACATATCATTCCCATACCCACTGAAAACACCTAAACATACAAAAATTTGACTTCCCCAAAATAAAAGACTTTTTGTTTTATTTTTTTATTGAGTTGATTGGGGTGATATTGTTAATACAATCATATAGGTTTCAGGTGTGCAATTCTATAACATCATCTGTATATTATATTGTGCGTCCACTACCCCAATGAAGTCTTCTTCCATCACCATTTATGCCCCCTTTTACCTTCTCCTCCCTCCCCCACACCCCTTTCCCTTCCGGGAATCACCATAAAAAAACAGAGCCTTTTTTAGCTTCATAAAGTATTTGCATGTGTTGCACAGTGCCCCTTTAAACAGGCACCGCCTCAGTGTCTTGCATGTGGTAGATATTTGATTTATTCATGGAATATGAATTAAGTGCCCAAATGGTATGTTCGTCAACATCCAGGTTTTATTTTTCAAATAATTTCTTAGGAATATGTACACCAATATTATCTGAATATACCTGTTCTGTAGTGTTTTAAGATCATCTTCATGCACTAATCTCCTTAATGGAAGATAAAGACAATTCATGTCCGTCAAGCCTGGGGAAGCTACAGCCTAGTCACGTTTCAAGGCAGCCCTGAGGCTATCCAGGGATCTGCTATAAATTCTTACTATTTATAGTTTCAGAGGATGAATGGCATTAGCCTACTAACCTGGCCGCTCATTCACACGGCATTATAATTAAACAGATCGCAACCTTTCACGGAAGTTTTACAGATAGAGAGGGAAGAAATTATGGAGAGCAAAGGAGCCTTTGTCACGGCACAATACTGATAGATTTCCCACCTGAACTGACGATACAGGGGAATAAATAGTGGCAATGGTGCCGCTCTATATGGAAAGCAGACGAGGCCACGAGCTCCTGCTAGAGAGAGGACCAGATGTGGATGCAGTGGTGTGCAGCTCTGAGACGGGGATGCTAGTGAACTTAGACTCCTCTGCTGACCAAGTCACCCTCCGAAGAAACAATTGCCCTTCCCAGACCCTCCTGTAAGAGTAAGACAGCATTGGGCCACTGAGCTCGCAAGCTAAGCAGAGCTGGTCTGGAGCCCCAGCTAGGTCAGACAGCGGGAGCATCATGGGGCACAGAAGCCCTGTCCCGCTTCGCTCCAGGCTCTGCGGCCACACTCTGCATCCGGAGTGGAAAACGGGAAAGAGTCCCGGGTGTTCAGGCCGTCAGTTCGAACCTTACCAGTTAACAGTGAAGCTTCCTAAACATACAGAGAGAAACCCCGGTTCCTACCCAGACCTTATGAGCCGGAATCTCTAGGGCTACAGCTCTGATACCGGCTTCTACAATAAGCTGCCCAGATGAGCATCATGCACACAAAGTTTCATGGCACCTGCTCTCTAGAACTGACAGAAAGCACTTTCCATTCTAGGAAAAACACCAAAGAAATGGTCTTATTGTGTCCCTACTGCAACCTTAGGCAGGAGGATCTTTCACTACTTACAACATCAGAAAATGATCCATTCTAGTCACTGCTTCCTGTTTCCCTTCAAGCTCAAGAAGAAATGTCTAAGGAACTTGAGTCCTGGAAGTCTAACGGGATAGTTCCAGCTGAAGAGCCAAAGCAGAAAATTAAAACGCCAGCTCCCAGAAACTTTATTTCCACCTCTCTCCTGGGCATAAATAGTTTGAAAGTCAAACAGAATTGTTCTGGCCCTACTGATGCTGCAGAATGGCTCCTAGCTTGGTATTCTGGTTCACATTCAGTATTATTTCCTTTCTATTTTCATAGAAGAATGACCACAGTACCCCCCAAGTATCCTAAGAGAGCCCCCAACCCACACCCACCCTTGCCTTGGGCCAATCATTCACTGAAAGACAAAAGCTAAGAATGTTATACAGCATATCAGAAGTATCTCAGAAGATCCCCCTGGCCGCAGACTGCGGGAGCCTGCAGCCAGACTACAGCTCTTCTGTCTTTGGGCAAAGAGTCTCCTCAGAGACTCCCCCAAAGTCTACCGATTCTTCAAGAGAATGGCTCTTCTCCGACTATTCAGCATTACAAAATGGAGCAGGCACTGGTGTTGACTTCTTCATATGAGCCTAATTAATTAATTACCATGCTCCTCTCTCCAGTTTTATGTATGCCTTGTTTACCTGGATAAATAAGGCCTTGTTTACCATGGAGGTGCCTTATTTCACAGGTGTTTCCCTTCAATAAATCTCTAGCATATCTAATCCCACTTTGGCTTCTTGAAGGACCCAAACTGACACCAGGCTTGTCATGTTGAAGGTTGTTGCAAATTCTTTAAAAGATGAGCTCCAGGGAGCCCAGTCTTCCAACTATCCGCACCAAGATGCCAAGGGAAAAACATCTTGGAACCTGCGCACCAGGTCATCTGCCAGGTGAGTACCACTAAGTTATCTCCATCAACATGATGAGCAACAGAAAAGTCACCCAGCGGAGCTCTGTCAGAATTCCAGACCCATGTAATTTTGAGACGAAATAAAATTGTTGGGTCAGCCATTAAGTTTTGGGGTAGTTCATAACAAGAGATTTAACTCTTGTTTGGCTGAGTTAAAAATCAATACTCTATCTACCTAATCTCTCACAAAAGGAAAAGTTTTAAGAGTCAGTATGAAAGAGTGCTTTCCATAATCTCTTAGGCTACAATTTTTAATGTTAGATAAGGTTTGATTCATTTCTAACCTGTTGAGCTCAGGAGAAACTTCTTGTAATTTCACGTGCTATCAAAGAACCTTTCAAAACCTCTCCTACCTATGGGTTTTTATTCATTGGCTCACTTTCTGTACTCACTTTATCAAAAGCCACTGAATCATCTTCCAGTTAGTATGCAATTCTGCAAGATATTTTATGTTCACAAGAGATAGGGGGTGGAGGGGTGCAGCGGGAAGCTTTTCCAAAAACGGGGGCTGTTGAAAAGGCTGTGCTGCTGCGGGCTTATCTGAAATGCAACAGTGATTTTATTTTGATCAATAAATCCAGGGAACACAAGGCATTTCCATTCTCAAACACTGCAGTTTTTTGCTTCATTTTAACTGAATGTGTCTTATGGAATTGTGTTTTATTCCATAAAACAGAATGACGTTTTTTTCTCCCAGCCAGACATGCTAGACCTATCTGAAATCAATCTCTCAGCATGGCAAAGACGTTGTAAATTATAAGGCAATGTGTACACTGAAGCAAGTGTCGTAGTTAATTTTAACAATTTTTTTAAAAGCATGTCAGGGTTTTGATAATAGCAGGGAGATGAAAAGGTCTTACCCAGCATGCCAGATCAGCAGAGTTTCCAATTTGAGATTATAGGCCATTGACTAACCTGTCATCAGGTTCACATGGTATTTATGGTTGATATGCTCAAGAAATTAAAGGCATTCAATCTTAGGAAAGACATAGATATGTACGATTGAAATAGAAGCCCTGAAAACACTCCAGTTGTGATAAATATATACCCTCAATAGATGTATTATTGATTTATTTTCCAAGGAACACAACGTCACCTTTAAAATATCAGATCCATGGAAATCTTAAAATGCTCTGGTATCCCCATGTTCCTTAGAGTCATCTACAATTCATGCCATTCCAACACTTTTGTTCTTATGTTAATTGACCCTGAAGAATTAAGACTGGATAATCCTAGCTTTTTATTGTATCTTTAAAAGCCATTTTTTCAAAGTCTCTACTTTTCAAAATATAAGTCATTCATTCATAAATACACATGTCCACATACACCTTCAGTTAGAAAAAGTAAAGAGAAAAAAGATAGTTGTTTAGAAAAACATTGTTGTTTTTTTTGGCAGGTGAGGGTGTAGGTTTTACCCATCAGTAGTTTATTGGCGATCAAGTCTGGGATTAATGAAGGAGTCAGTTCCAAACACGCAGATTGGGAGATCTGCGTCCCCGTGCCTTTCATGCTGCCTCCTGTCCCTTCTTCTCATTCCTTCGGGGCGACCCTGTGCACCTTCTTAGCTACAACTGACACTTCTGGGCACAGGGCCCAACAAATAGCGTACACCTGCAGCCCAGATGTCTCTCGTCCCCTCAGCCCTGAAGTTGCCCCTGCCTGTGGCACAGCTCACAGAGCTGTTCTCACCATAACTCAGATACCCACAATTTACAAAAGTTCAATACCTACTCATTGAATCTAAAACCTGCATGTTCCTGAGGTGGAAAATGAACCCTAGAGTGGTTTACTAGGTTATCTACACCAGCCTATTATGTGAAATAAACTGAGTTTTCTACAAAGAACCAATAAAACCTCAAGTTTATTCTTTGAGAGGACTCATACAATAAACCTCTGGTTTATCAAGAAAAATAGAGAAGGTATTAAAAAAAATGTTTTCACCTTCAGGAAAGGATGATTTTTAGTTCTTGAATTTCTGTTTCCAGTGAAATTCTCCATTTTCTCATTAATTTTTCTTGAACATATATTTTAGAGTTATTTTAAATTCCAGGGTTTGAATCACTTATGAGTATTTTTATTGTCTACTCTTTCCCGAGGTCTTGTCCAATAAGGGGCTGGGAGTGGGGGGCAGAAAGGAAGAAGGAGAGGAGGGGGAGGAGAAGAGAGATACATTGATGTGAGAGAGAAACATCCATCAGTTGCCTCCTGTACACGCCCTGACCAGGGACTGAACCCGCAACCTAGGCGTGTACTCTGACCAGGGATCCAATCCGCAGCCTTTTGGTGTACTGGATGATACTTCAACCAGCTGAGCCACCAGGCCAGCACTCTCCCTCCCACTTTAAACATCGCCTCAAGATACCATCATCATCACCCTCCTTGCTGCTCAGAAAGCACCCCCAGCTATGTTCAATCCAACTTCTCTCCCACCACCGCAATATTCCATACCAAAGTCTGGTGACACCTTAGCCTGTTCTTCTGGATGACAGATATACTGGAGCAAAAAACATTGATGATTAAACACTAGCCCATCCAGGTAGGAATGAAAATATACTTCTTAAATTCCCAAGTGAATGCATTTTATGGAGAAAAAGGGAAAAAACAGACCTCTGCATAGTATAATGAGCTTCAGCATGTATCGGTCTGCTCAGAAGTTAACCCTTCCATGAAAATAGGGGAGAATCCACACAATCCTTGTGACTGCGAGGCAGAGAACAGTCGCCATTCCAGACATCGTTGACAGTCAAGTTATACAGGAGGACGCCTGAGCTCCGGACAGACAGTGGGCGGTAGAGGCTAAGGGCACCAGCTCTAGATTTAACTGCCTGGGCTCAGACCTCTCTACTGGTTACCAGCATGGAGACCTGAGGCAAGTTACTCCACATCTCTGTGCCCACATCTCCCAACAGTGAAGTGGGGACAGCATGAGTTTGACTCCGTGGAGTTTTTGTGAAGATTAACTTGATCACACATCTGTACAGTGTGCAGAATAGATAAGTGTGTCCCATTATCGTTGCTAAGAGGCCCCTCAATTAAACATGTAAAGCAGCAGAATAAGAACAGATAGAACCTGAAACAGATCCTGCTTTTCAGCGTGAGCTTTACCAGTTTTACAGAAATAAAACAAGCGACCATTTCCAGCAATTAGTCATTCAATTGTATTCAAGGAGGGAAAGCACATTGTGAAGATCCCTGCGGAACACAGGAAAGGATTGTCACACACAGAAAGATTGCAAGGAGAAACAGACCCAGAATAGATCCAGAAGAGAACATTCTCTTAGCATCTGATTCCTTAATTTCCATTAATAACAGAACAATGCCTTGAGCTATAGTGGAATTTTCCATATGTATAAATATACTACTTATGTTTATTAAAAAGCATTGTATTAACTCAGTGCAATTCATATATACATATATATGAGTTCAGCCCCTCACCTAGTCATATTCAATGTTGTTAATAAACCAAGACTCATTGGAATACCCCAGTGGGTATGTGTACCTTGTGATCCAAGTATGTGGAGTAGCTGTGAAGCTCGGTCTGGGGAAGGATGAACCAGGCACGAAGGTCTTGTTTCATACGGCATCTTAAGGAAGACGATTCCTTGTTGTGTTGCCAGTTCAATTACATGATTCATCTGACGTGCCCTGTGAATTATTAGAGAGGCATTTGAAGACTTGACTTAAAGCGATAGGTTCAGCCATTTCCCATTGTCCCCTCCTTCCTGTCCAGACTCCTCCTGTAAATGCTAAGTCTCCAGTATAGGGGGACATCAGATCCCCCCGCCTCCTTTCTCCTGTTATTCCCCAAGGCTGATTCCTACACTCTTCTCAACCTAGTAAACTAATACTGTGTCTTCTTCCCATGAGCTGATTTCCTTTTCATCTAGTCAACACGTTGACCCATCACTTTCTGCCCTCCCGACCCAAACACAGCAATTCTATGTCATTCCCATGCTCTTATCTTTTTGCACATAATTTTCTTCCATATCTTTGTTCCCTTTCACTATGTGCTAGACCACTGGCATCAGTCACGAGCCTCAGGAAAAGTGTGATCCCTCAACTCATTCTGTGTATGAGTTGAAAAGTTAGCCTAATCTGGATGATTTAACAATGGTGCTGACAACACATGTGTGTTAATTAAAAAGAACATTTTAATTTTTGTCAGATCCTGATGTCAAGGATCCTGAGCCCTGAAACTGGGAGAGTCCACCCTCACCATACCTCATCACTCCAATTGACTGACGGAAGAGTGGTGGTGAGGAAGCTCACCAACAGTGCCCCTGGTAATCTGACTATTCTCATCTGATGACAGTGAGAATAATGAGACCTTAGTCCCTGGGAAAGAGATGTTCCTTTACTGTGCCTGATCTAGGTCAACCGCTCTACCTGCACACTGTATCAGGACTCCATACCCTTCAGTAGAAAAGAAAAAGTTTAACCGCTAGGAAAACAGAGGCACAGCTCTGGGGGAGTACCTGGGAAAGTAGACGTGTTTACCCTGTAAACAGAGAAGATGCAACTTAAGAGGAAAGCTCCAGCATTTATTATAAAAGCTATGCTCCTATATTGTTTAAATGATAGGCCAAGTTATATATGGAGAACACCATAACCTTGGAACGGGCTCTCCATAAGCTTCCCTGACTCAGGAGCCAGGAAACGTAGGAAAAGTATGACTGCCCTTGGTGAAGAAACCTATCTGACTGGGAAAGGCAGCACACCCCCAGCCATGCCATGGTGGGCAGCACATCCATCAAACAACCAGCCCACACCAGTCAAAAGCAGCAACCCCATCAGCTCAGCACACCAGAAACGGGTTGAGGTGGACAAAGCACCGACTACAGCCAAGTCCTAGCCTAGAAGCTGGTCACTGTTGGCATTTCTTCTTGATAATGCCCAGAGTTACACCTTAGGATCACCATTTCAGATAAGAGGAAACGAAGACTTGGAAAAATTGAGTCACTTTCCTAAGGTCCTGAGGCAAGCCAGATTCCTGGGTGACTCTATCTTTCTGTGTCCTGAGAAGAAGACCAGAGTGTGGAGGGAGGAAGTAAAAAGAGTCCTGGCAGAAAACTGTCACCATGGAAGGACAGTGAAGCACATTCCTGCAGAAGAGCTTCCTGAGAATGGCTGAAACCACAAGCTAAAAGGGTCACAGGCATCGTGCCGTACAGTGAATTTAAGGATAACTGTGCAATGACTAAAGATGGTGTATTCTTGAGGTCTGACTACAAATACCCACTACCTGCTAACTAAGGAACCTATGAAGAGAGCGGAGAAGACAGATTAATTTGCCACATCAGTCCTATGAAATAATGTCAGGAAAGGCTTCACAGAGGGGCGACCCGATCTGAGCCTCATAAATTCTAGGCCTTCCCCAAGTGGAGAGGACTTCCAGAGGAAGGAGAACATAGGGATTCCAAGCAAGGCACATGAGCAAATGTACCAAGCCTTAAAATAACAAAACCTGATCTATGAGGAGCAAGTAGTGGTGGAAGCTTTTTTTAGGTAAAATCTACATGCATGAAATGTATACTTCAATCAATTTTGATGAACTTATTCAACTGTTTGACTTACCCACAGTCAAGCTATAGAGCATCATTATCCCAGAAAGAGCCTCATGTTATTTAACTCAATTGCCACCAACTGTCATCAATCTCTGTTCTAATTTTTACCACCATGGATTGGTTATTCTTGAAATTATTAGTAAAATTGTCAGTATATATTCATGTGTCTGGGGGGCAACATAAAATTTGAGCTGTGTGCATCAGTAAAACATTTATTTTTGTCACTGATTAGCATCCCATTGTATGGATATACTAGAATTTGTTTACCTATTCAAGGAGCAAGTTTCTTGCCACAGCAAATGTACAGCTTTTGTGTTGGGGATGGGTTGAGAAATGGGAAGTATATCTCAAAGTTGTACCCCCCAAAAAAAGACAGGACCCAAACCATGGACTATGCTTACTGAGGAGTTTGGACATTTTCCTAAGGAAAGTAGGAGCTTTGAAGGGGTGGGAGGGTGTCCGAAATGAGACACCAACACCCAGCTCAGCATTGAGGGGAAATCTCAGTCTCTAATTAGCAATCACAGAGCACGTCCAGGGCTGTGTGTTAATAGCTGTCAGCCAAAGCACACGCACTCCCTCTACTGTCTCATTTTCATCGTCAATTGACACATCTTGAGCATCTACTGTGTGTCGGGCACTCTATTAGGAAATACCACACACATAACAGTCCTTAAGGTTACTGCTGTCCTGACCGCCCCGTGAGGGTCTTCTCACATGTACGTAATTCTCTCTGCAGCACAACCTGGCCGCTTGATTCTGCTCTGCAGTCCCCAGTTACCTGGGGACAATGGCAGAATTTGATCCTGCTCATGCTTTTGGGAGGCAAACATCATTTTGTGTTAGAATTACAGCTAAAGGCAGATTCCACACAGCACAGAAATGTGATTTCAGCAGCTCAGAGGTATCAGTGTTTAAACAGTTGATGCTCAGCTTTCCATGAGCTCCCGGTGAGCTGCCCTCAGCCAGTTGGACTGACAGCCATGCTGCTTTCTGGACTATCCAATGGGAGGATTTTTCTAAGTCTTTTGATAGGACTAGAGCCAAGAACACATTCACACAAAATAACCCTGGACTCCACTCGTCACAAGGAGCTCCAACATAAGAAATACAAAAACAAGTGCCATCAATTTCCAAAGCTTTTGAAAAGATCCAAATCATTGACTTGTTTTATCCTCTTGCATTTGAAACTGATTTTGGGGGGTACAACTATTTCAGAAAAATCAAATTTTAATGGTTATAATTGTTCTAATACAGAAGAAAAAAAAAAAAAAAACAAGAACCTGCTCATGGCCAGAGCTCCATATGCTTCATGAAACGCTTCGTGGGTCAAGTAGTTTTAGGTCAGGAAATTTTGGAAAACAAATTGGCAAATGACACCAGACATTGTGGGAAGAAAAAAGAGAGAGAGAGAAATAGAAATGCTGGATCAGAACAGTTCAGGGATGCCACTGTCCCCTGGTCTAAGAGGACGGCTGAGTCATTTGCCAGGAGTGGGCCTCCTACATTCAGGAACAAAGAATACAATGAGGATGGGCTAAGCTCAGGGAACACAAAGGAAGCCAAGTGCAGATTTCCTGGCGAGCAGGAGATGCTGGGACTCTGAATGTCCACAAACTGGAAGCAACCCACATGGCAAAGCCCTCTACTGGGCAGTCTGGGGCAGCAGACTCGCCAGCTGAGCCCTCAGTAATCATGAGGCTGATGGACATGTAGAAGACTGATTGTTTTCCTGGATTCGCATGTGCTTGGCCTATTGATAAAACGTGTGTATGTGTGATATGGGTGGAGCAGGATAAATTCCGGATACAATTTATGGTTTGCCCAGCATTCTCTTCTCCTTCCTTTGCTTTCTGGAGCAGGAAGTAGGCTCCGTGTATGTTTGTTTCAAGAGGAGCTCACAGTAGTGAAGCCTGGGCTTGCTTTTCACAAGCTCAGCCCTTTGGGAGGGATGCAGTTCGAAAATAAAAGGATGTCCCCAGGCTGAATGACGAGCCTTTGGACTGAGAGTGGCGCTGTAATCTGTGGTCACATCAATTTGAAGAAAATTTGATTTTACCTGGGTCTCCTGGATGGAACAGTGTTCCATACTTCAAGAACAGCGTGGGAAAAGTCCAGCCGCCTGGTTGAGAGAGGAAGGCAGGTTGGAAGGTAGGTATTTCAGTGGTTCTACTTTCTTTTGATCTCCAAGCAGCTCCAGTCCTTCAGAGACAGCAAGAGCATCCACACTATGATACCCAGACAAGCTGACAGTTGAGGAAGTGCAGCTAGCTTTTGAGTGTGAAGTCCCTCTCAGATCACGGAGGACTGTGTGGATCTGCAATTGCTTGGTTGATGATCACTGAATGTCGCTCATGCCCTTTGCCCAGCAGCTTTCAACCTCTAAGATCAAGTTAGTGTTTGTACAGTTAAAAAGTTATTTCCCTCACCATTTTCCCCTGTATCTGCAGCATGAAACTGTCAAAAACATTTTCCTGAACTTCCCCCCAAAATGAAATTGTAAAACCATGGCAACCTCTGGTTTTGCTCACTGACCCTCTGTCCCCTCCCGGGTCCTCATTCAGTTGCTCCAAGTCCCCCATAAGTGGAAGGAAATCTCTCCCGTCTGAAATCCCAATGGACTTCAGCTTTGAAAACAAGACCCATGAAGCTGTCCCACAAATGTCTCCAGATGAAGGAGCAACAGACCTTACTATTTTCTCTAACAAAGAGAAAAAAGGGGGGGTTTCCCATTATAAAGTTATTATGAGATAAAAACCCATGGTCAGGGACACTGAGACCCACATAGGTACAATTTCATCCCTCTTGAAGTACTAATTCTATCAGGTCTAATAACTGTATTCCTGGCTTTGCTCCTTCCTTGGGCTGAAAATATGTAAATCTTTCTATGCTCTAGTCAACATTTTTCTAAAACTATCTTCTGAATGACAGGTGTTTCCGTCATACCCATGGTAGAAAGCTGAGCAGTGGCCACCAAGGCTTATCTGAAACTTTATGTATCTGAAACCTGGCGAGGGGACATTCAAGGATGACTATAGTCACAGTCCTCTCCATCCCAGCAGGAAGGAGTCAGAACACTAATTTGGTTGCCCTTTCTAGAGAGGAAGTCATTATCTCCATGGTCTCAAGAGCCAGACGCCCTCAGTGGGCATCCTGGCTGCATCGGGGTTATAGGACTTTTGATAAGGAACTTGGCCTCTCTGTGCTTCAGATTCCTCCCCAACAGAGGGAGAATATTAACAGCACATGTTTCAAGTGTTGTTGGGATAACTGAGTTAAAGGTACACACAGCCACATCACAAACAGCAAGGGATATTCCTAAACTTAGGAACTTCGCTTCCTATGAAAGAGTGTGCACAAAGTAGAAGTTAGCCAAGAAAATTACATATGATGCTGTAACTAGCTTATGAGGTGAGCAGGGCAAGCACTGTAATCCCGAATGTATAGATTAAGAAAATTGAGGCTCACCAAGTCTTCTGTGTTCACCCAGTTGTTCAATGACAAAACCTGGTCTCTTATGCATTACTTCTAACCACGAAAAAGAAGTAGCCTTTTCATTAAACGACATATACTTGTGTACCCTATCTAAATATCTCATAACTATTTGCAGGACTTTCCTTTACAGCACCTTTTAAAAGAAGAAATAGCTCTGAGCAATGTGGCATTCCGATTGAGTCGTATTTTAGGAGCCGGGCATCTGAATTCTATTCTGAACCATACTGCCATTTAGTTTATGACTTGAACAAGTAAGTAGTATTCATGCATTTGACTTACCAGATTGAAAAATGTGAAAGCTTTGTCGCTCCACTCTTAGCTCTATATAATGTCACCAACTACGGTGCAAGCAATTCCCAGGAAAGAATCTCGCCCTCATGTAACAGACGGAAAGCCACCTGTTACTGAGCATACAAAAACAATTCTATAATAGGTGATCTGTTGGACTAGGTGACCTCAAAGGTTTTATGGGAAAATGTTTAGATATCCACAAAGCATCCAGGAACACTCAGCAACTGCCTGGTGAGTAAGGAAAAGTACCCCTGACTTACACTGTTGGTGAATAAATCAAATAAATCATTTGCTACTTGTGGCAACTGAACCAAAAGGAAATTGAGATATTCTAGGAAGCAAGGTGAATCAGACAAGTGTCTCAAAAAAAATTATTTTTTAATGAATTTAACTGCTGGTAATTAGGATTGGCAGGAGAAATTAGCATAAACATGCCATCCAAATGATAATGCAGCTAGAATACTGTTATAAATTCTCAACGCCTCCTTTAAGAATAGAAAATGACAACTCATCAAAGAGCAATTCATCAGGGTTTGCCCAGCACCGACCTGAGGGCTTACCTCTCTGATCTATGGAACCCATTGCAATTCACCTGGCAAAATGCTTAGAATGGAGAAAAGAGCATTTTCATATATTAATAGTCTAGATTGGTAGGTTTCAAAATTTGTTGGCTGAGAAAATTGCTCCATTTTTCAAATGAATTAGTAGGCAGAAACCCAATAAAATAACAACAATAATAGCACTAACTACTATTTAGTGAATATTCCTATGTGCCAGGTACTGTTCTAAACAAAGGTATCAATCTAAACCTCACAGCACCACCCAGAGATTGATACGACTATTACCTTCAGGTAATATTACTACCTCATAGGTCAATGGTATTGAAGGGAGATCTTTCTCATGTTGGCATCAAATGAAGAAAGTTGGAAATAAGTTAAGCAAACTGTGAAGACCACCCAAGTTGTAATGGAAGGAGCCAGCTTTCAAACAGCTCTGCCCCAGAGCCCAGTTACCATACTTGCTTTGCTTCCATTTGTAAAACAGACGTAGCAAAAGCTGTTCTGGTTGGGACTGAATGGGAATGATGGACCACTTCCAAATGGTCCCTCCTAGTCTAAATGAAATTTACCTTCAAAGCATCTTGGGACATACCTCTGAGGTCATCCTTCTAGTCACTAGACAGAAGTCTCTCCCATATAATAATATGTTTAAAGACATCTGGCCCCTTGGTATTTGATTTTCCAGAGTTAGCTCTGACATAGTCGTGTTTGAATGAGGCAGCCATCGATCTGTGAAAGTCTCCCTTCCGGAGCAGAGGTGCAGAAGTGAACCATAGATTCACCAGAATGACAGCCACGTTCAGAGCAACTGCACTGAACTACAGTAGACACCACATGATTGAGGTAGAAGACTGACCATGTAGAACTGTAGCCTTTTTAAACCCAAGAGAGGACCAACAGCCGCGGTGGGTAGACAAATGTATTCAAGAGGCAAAAGTGATGGTTTTCATTTCTGTGTGGTAGCTACCTTACCTTCTGCCAGCTTCAAGGCCAGCGCTTGTAGCTTTTATTGTAGGGCAAAGCCCTTTTCTCTTTCTAAGGCCCTTTCCCTTTTTCTTTTTCTCTTTTCTTTTTTGTCAGATGAAGAGAATGTATCCCCAAATCCCAATCCCCCTGGTCTGTGACAAATGCAGGTGACCAAGTAGACCAGGCGACTTCCCCGGGAGACACTGACCGTATATAGCAGTATGATACCTTCTTGATTAGAAGAAAGCATAATTTGTATCCTTGGGAACATAGGCCTTATAGAGTAGCAGAGAAACTTCCACACGCTTTTAAAAATCCACCTTATAATTCAACTGAGTCGATGTTTATCCAGCCCCCTCTCTGTTTGGGGCACCACTGATACCAAGGTGAGAATGACTCAGTAGCTATGGCCCTGGCAGGAAAGGGTTTCGATCTTGATCACCTTTTCTCATTTGCCAATCTCTGTCTGTTAACCATTTGTCTCTTATTATGGGTGAAAATTTTCGTCCTGAACTACTTTCCCCTCCACGGCGAACAACCCCAATGCCTCTTCTACCTGGCCCAGTCGGGAGGATGCCTTACTCACTTCGGCCTCGTAGAGCAGCCTCAGAGGACAAGGGGGTCCAGGGCAGGCCAAGACAGGGAGGAAGTACCTGCAGAAGTTTGGTCAGCTTTGCAAGTGCTTGTGAAGAATTATCGCACACTAACCATGCAGAATAATCCTTGTCTTGCTTTGATATGTGTATTATCGAGATTTTACCAGTGGGATGAATTGGCTGTTCCAGAAGAAAAATCATCAATACAGGGAAGAGTATATAAATGGGAAAGATCTGATAGGTCAATAGCCTTGAAGGGAGATCTTTTCCATGCTTATAGCTGAAATTTTCAAGTTTCTACCAGAGAAATGGACAGAAAGATGCAATGTATGCACTGGCTAGAATATGAGATTTCCAGTTCTAGGCATCATTCCTTTACAGGAAGTCCCAATGATTAATCTTTTCAAAGAACATACATCAGTTCATAACACATTAAATTTGGCTGGAGATTTTGAAAGCCTATTGTTTAGATATGCAACTAGATAACTTTATTCCGGCTGCGATCAGAGATGATAAAATATGCAAGTGTGAGAATGTTATGCTTCACTGCTTACCTTTTCTTACATTTAATCTTATTTTTCTTTTTTGCTAGAAAAACAGATGCATACAGTGCTTTGGTGAAGTATGTATGGCTAACACAATATTAAGAGTTCATATTGGAAAGTTTATAATTGATAATAATTGAATGGCACTTTTAAAAAATATTTTTGATAAATTTGCTGCACCACTTTAGAAGGCACAGAAGTTGTGCGATTTAGTAGTCATTTACAAAGGAACATAAAAAAATAAAGTGCCCATTTTTCCCAAGAGAAATGGAAATGCAATTTCCTAAGCAAAATCTATTCATGTTGGAATTTTATTAGCTCTCAGTAATGGAAAGGCTATTACGTATCTATTGTTTTGTACTTCTGAATGGTTTTCACATCTTAAGTGAAGACAAGATCGGTGTCACACTATGAAAAGCACACTTCACACACTGTAAGCACCAGTTCACAGTGCAATGGGTTGGATGAGGCAGAATAAATTCCCCAATGTAAATAGGGCAAATGTGTTCAGATGTATGATGGCTTTATTACTTACACCATAGATGCCATGGAAACGAACGCAGAACTCTGGGGTTTGAAGCTAGCTTTTACTGAAATGCTCTTTAGAGCCACTTGTTTGAAAATGCAGTGACATCTAGTGACAGATTCAGCTCACCACAACAGTGTACTCACTGAGACATCTTTGGCCTGCCGCCAGTCTCAAACGTTCCCAAAATAGGAAAATAAATCTGACACTTCTGATCCACATGGAAAAGATGGAAAGAAAGATCCCTACAACTCAAAGAACAAGCTTTCACTGAGGACTCAGGCCTGACAAAATTAGTGGAAGAGGGCTGGTATTGTCCTCTCTCCTTATATCCCTGTACGTTGGTGCATCACATGAACCTCAACAGAAGATTTTTGGAGTTAATAGCATCATTTCAATGAGTATAGATAGACTTGCTGTTGAATTTGCCTATAAAGAACACTGACTATATGGAATGATAAGGGGCTCAGGGTCAAGTGAAGCTGTCATAATTCTACGTGGCAAGCTGGTAAAGGCCAGTGAAGAGGGGAATTCTGAAGACTGGACAGAGCCAGGAAAGAAGACCCATTATCAATTAGTTCAGCATGGAATCTCTAAGGGTAACACGCCCTCATTCCATCTATTGGTTTTCTTCAGTCTCCTGCCAGTTCTCAGAGGAACGAACTCAGCTCACCAACATGAGCAGCCCAAGCTAAACACTTTTTAAAAGCCCTACTTGGCCTTTTTCAGGCAGTCACTTTTTATAATCTCTTCAGACACACAATCCACTATTTTTGCCACATCCAGCAAACTCAGTCCTCAAATCAACGTGTTTTTAAGTAAGAGACACCTGTGATTTCAGAGCAGGGCAAGGCGCCCACCAGGGCCTCCCCGCCTTTGTTTCTTGCCAGGCCTTTTATTTGCAGCACACTCGCAAGCTCTCTCAGATGCTTTAGAAATAGAGCACGCTCCCATTAATGCTCTCTTCACTTCAGGATTTATCCCACCTATTACTGATAAACCGGCATGATTTATGACATGCAGTTCACGTTCACCTGTTAAAGCTAGCCCTGAAAGCTTTCCAAATCCTAATCCAAACCTTGCTAGAGCTTAGTCCCTCTCTGCTCCCAATTATTTCACAGAACATCTTAGAAAGACAGACAAAGATTCCCTTCATATCGTAGGGCACAGGCTTCCCTCTAAGACATGCTTCCACTACCCCATTCTTGGAATGGGCTTCAACTCTTTTGTCCTTTTTCTTACTATGCATATCACAAATTTATACTCAATCTTCTATGCACTTTTTAAAAACAAGTGATGATAGATACTTCAGAGTCTGTTTCCTAAATGCCTTAAGGGGATTAGTTCTCATATCAATAATACTTTATATGTAGCCAGCAATTCAAGGCAGGTAGATAGACTGGTTGACTTGTAATTCTTTTCCTACATGTCAAAATTAACTGTATTCTGGAGAGAACATAGGATGAGCATCTAGGTGTTTAGTTCTGCTCTCCGTATTTCTTCTTTAGTCACTCCCATCATCCAAACAGGGGCCATATTTTCAAGGTTGCTTAAGTGGGTAAGATTGTGGAGGAGCAAATTTGGGGAGGAAAATACAAGTGAAGTTAAAGAAGCTTTTTAGGAAAATCTAGACAGAGTCAGATCTGAACCTTATGGTGAAGTTCAGAGCAAGAGATAACACTCCCCATGCTGAAAGTGAATCCTTGTCTTATTTCAGGAGGGATCCTTGATGTTTGCCAGGTGGGGAAAACAGCTCACTACATTATATTCTCTTTTCTCCAACCTGGCACTCAGCAGTCCCGATGTCAGGACCTGTCATAAATGACAAAGATTAGTGCTAGTTTTCCAAGGATTAACATCAAAAAATAGCTCGAGCTTTGAAGATTCTCACTTGGCATTTAGAAACGTGGAGCAGACGGAAACAAATGGTGATGAGATTTCAGATGACAGGTTCTCATCCATGATGGAGAATCAAGGGTTTTCATTTAATCAAGTGAATAGTTGTTTCTTAGCTCATTTGCCCCTTTATTCAGCTTTCAAACTAATATAAATGACTCTGAATGGAGCTGGGGACAGGTCAAAAATATTAATAGTACATCTGACTATGAAAACAAGGAAGGTAAGATTTTGTGTGCCCAGCCAAAGGGAAGAAGTGGAATTGCCATAAGAAGTAACCATCATAAAAAAATCCTTTAGAAAAAATGGTTCTCCTCATTTATGAAAATAGAAAATAAGCAAAACTGGTTTCCCCAAAACAACATAGGTACCACTTCTGCTTTCCTTTGATAAGCCATTAATGGAGGAAAACAATTAGTAATGGAATCTTAGAACCCTTCACCCACAGAACATGCTGAGTATAGACATCTTCCAGTTCTATAGTCTATAAATGGACCTACCTTCCTGATTCCACACAGAAGCTCTTACTAAATGAATCACTGTATTTTGTAACAAGGCCCTCAGCTCTCTCCAGAAATCACAGCCCCCACATCACTTTCCACGGAGGATTGACTGCTGAATGTAGGTGACATCGTACTCCATAGTATGCATCATTCGGGAGACAGCAAGATGCGGTCTAAAAAATTCAGGCTTGGAATCCATAAACAGGGGTTCTAGTTCTACATGCCAATAGGAAGTGATTTTCATGAACTACAAGCTCTTTGAGGGTCAGTTTCCCCATCTGTTATAAAAGGGGTTTTGTGTCTTCTTCAAACCCTTAAAACTTGCTTTTCTTATTACACAAGAATCTGGGGTGATCATAATTACCACAAGCTAATATTACTTTTTTAATGAGAATGCTTCATTTAAAAAAGGCAAGAGATAGAATTATATTACTAACTCATTCCATTGTCTCCTAAGTTAACTGTAATTACCGTCAACATCTTGCTGATTAGTATAAGGGGTAGATATTATAATTTGTATATGGGCCAGTTAGCCTGTTCAAAAGGACTTGGCTCTTTCCAAAGGCATAACTTCCATGTGAATCATAAACACCTCTGTTAGCAGCTGCTCCAATACAATGTCTTCCTTAGAGCACCTAGGTGTGATAGCATTAAGACCCACCAAATGCAGAGAGAGAAAAATATTCTCTTAGCCTATTCCAATCATACAGTATTTCTTCCTGTGGTGAACATTTTCTGAAGAGTCATTAAAACACCATTTTCCCTGCATAACTAATAGCAGCATGGGGTTAAATCAAGTGAATAAATGACTAAATGGAGATCATTTTCTTAGAGAAATTGTTTTCTCATATTTTTCTAAAGCTTGCGAATTGTCTGACCTATCATTTTTAGAAATTATGAAGTAAACACCACATGTACATACTTGCACTCATTTGCATATCACACAAAGAGAAACAGGCATATCCTAACAGGAAAGTCAAAACTGCAGCACAAAACTAGAGTTCTGGAATGTAAATTAGGTCAAGAATGGTTTCCATGTTCCATAGGGCACAGACCTCACCCTGACTTGGCCATTCACTCATTCCTTCATTTGTTCATTCTTTTAAGGACACGTTCAACTCCTGGGTCCCTGGCTAAATGCTGAGAAAATAAAAAGATAGTCCCTGTGACAAAGTGGAAATGCATTCAATACGTGTGTTACGTTTCAGAACAAAGGTGTGCTCTGGAGATGAGGTACTGCTGAAGACAGCACCTTTGTTAGCTGTTTTCTGATCATCGGTCCAGACCCCCTTCGACCCTTCTCTATGGTGCTCCCAGGAAGCTGACTTGGAACTTTGTCGGGCTTACCTTCTGACTCCAGAAAGGCTTCCAACAGTGGCAGATACTGAGAACAGGACAAAAGGTGCGAGGACACTGAGGATGGAGCATTTATCCCCCAGTTCCTCCTTGAAAGGTCACCGCAGGCTGTACAACAGCCTCTCTCTCCTGGTCGGTGGGTGGTCCTCTACAGAGCAATCCACGGGCACTGCCTCCTCTTGTCCCAGCAGGCCTAGCGGTGATAATAGCTCCCAGCTGTTCCTGGTCTGGGGCTACCGCACTGTCCTTGCTGGGTTTCCCTTAATCACCTACTCCCTTGTAATAACCTCGTACTAATCCTCCTCAAATCACTCACTTTGAGTACGCTGTTTCCTGCTGTTCTGATGCATCACCCACCCAAAAATGTGTTGGGAAGGATGATGTTCAGGAAGACACATGTATCCCCTGGTCATAGAGGGGAAGTGAAAGTTGGATAGAAGGAGAAAAAGATTGAAAAGTGGACTTTGAAAGTGGAAAGAAGAGCGCTTGCAAACAGGTAGAGGATACAGAGCGCAGGTGGAGTCACTGGGAAAACAGTAAGACTGGCAGCCATGGAGGCAGACTGGGGCCAGATCGGTTCGGACCTAGCGTGCTAGTCACGGGAATTTGAATTTCATTATGAGCACAATGCATTTTTCCTGAAGCATTTTGTTCAGTGCGGTTTCCAAAGGTCACAACAGAGGTATTTTGAAAATTAGAAAGGAGCAAAGTGAAATTGGAGATGGAAGGAGAATTTATCAGCTTATTACAATTATTGTAACAACACAGCTGAGAGGTGAGGCACACCTGGACCCAGGCCATAAGGGAGGGGACAGAGAGAAGGAAATGGAGAATCATGTATTTGATAACAATTTGTGGCCAATTAAATACGGAGAAAGGCAATGAAACATACCGGCTTAGTTGGCTGAAAAAATGATTGTTGGGGGTTTGTTATGTACTAAGCACTGTTCTTACAGTCTTATCTACTTTACTTTGATATTTAAGAAATAGAGTAAGAAGAGGAGGAGCAGAACCATCTTGGCCTATACCTCACTAACCTTCCACCCTTTCCCACTGAGGATCGCCTGCTCCCGACAAATTTACCTCCTTCTCTTGTATTTTGCTTCTTCTGATTAACTTCCTTTAGGACATACCACCCCTAAAAGTCACTCATCCAAATCTTTCTCAGGCTTCATGGACCATTTCAAATTCTATTTCTTGTTGAAATTTGGCCCCGATTATCTCATTCTAGAAATGATAAATAGCACTTTGCTCTAAAACTCATTGGGCATTCTCACTTCCTTTTGCGGATATCTGTCTTTGCCATTGCCTACCTTTCCTTTGTTCTCTGTAACCATATGTTCCCGAATAAATCAAAGACTCCTTAAGGAGAAAGCATTCTTATCTTTAGATCTCACTACTCCTCAAAGAGGGTCTTATACACGATGGGTATTTGGTAAATAGTGTGCTCTGTCAGGTGCTAACAAGAGCAAGACACTGCACGTGTTAGCCGTTACATTCTGACCTTTCTCTTTCCTCCTCCAGACAGGAGATGAAGTTTCTCAGCTCCACCTAGAAGAGATACACTAAGCCTATAAACCTGACGCAGGTGTAGGAACGTAGGCACTATAGGACAGAGTTGGAGACAAGCAAGGTTTGTGGTTTTCCTCAAATCTTACTACACACGCCCGATTCTTAATTATTTCTAGGATCTTGACCTGAAACCTATTAAATCAAAGGTATTTGAGGTAGAATTTCCCAATATTACCATTTTTCTTCATGTGACTTTGGACCAATTTTTAGGAATGGAACATGTGTTTTATATACTACAAAGAACATCCTATTCAAATTTGTGTCATTACAAATGTTTGGCGTGAGTGAACCACGCACTTGCATCAACTTCAAATTGTATAATTTTTACTATGCAAAATATCTATAAGTTCATCAATAATGTTTGCTTTAAGATGAATTTTGTATGTCTTTTTTGTTTTTCAGTATACTTGTGTATGGGTTATTACAAATGACATGTGTAAATTATAATTTCAATGAAATACCAATTTATGCTCTAATAATGGTCTCCTACTGATAGAAAAATGCTAGAAAAGATATGTTGACATTATTTCTGAAGCAATTTTAGCTCATTACAAGAAAAACAAAACTTTCCATTGCTTTTTTTTTCTAAAATAACAGCACAATTTCAAATATCATCATCCATTTGACTTTCATCTTAAAAAAAAAAGAAACGAGCCCTGGCCAGTGTGGCTCAGTGGATCAGTGCTGGCCTGCGAACCAAAGGATCACTGGTTCGATTCCCAGTCAGAGCACATGCCTGGATTGCGGGCCAGGTCCCCAGTAGGGTGTGTGTGAGGGACAGCCACACACTGATGTTTCTCTCCCTCTCTTTCTCCCTCCCTTCTCCCCTGTCTAATAATAAATAAATAAAATCTTTTTTTAAAAATAAGAATTATATGGGTGCTTGAAACTAGCTCTAGAATTAATAAACTGCAGATTTAGTGTCATTTCTCACTAATTAGTTTTCCATTTCTGAAACTAAACTTCTCATTAATTTTTTTTATCTCTTAGGGAATGAACTCAACATTTAAGGAATCCATGTGGCTCTCTCCATTTTAAATACCCATGCAGACAAGGAAGAAGGAAAGCCAGGTGTGCTTGAAAGTAAGTTTGAGTTTTGTCTTTATTACATACCAGCTTAAGTTATTAAATAATTTTGTTTCTCACCTGTAAACTAAAAGCCTTAATAAATGTGCAAATTACAAGACTACAAAGATTCAATTAGCTACTAAATGTAAAAACTAAAGTGTTATTAACTGGAACAATCCTGTATAAATATAACTTACTAACATTATCCCAAGTCTTTAAAAAGCTTAACAATTTAATACAATACCCTGGAGGGAAAGTGGGATTTGGAGTTCAATATCACTTTCTGTTTCAAAAACTTGAAATATTTACTTAATATCTAACTCCCAAAAACCTCAGTCTCACTTCTTCTAAGGATACAAAGAAACTACAAGACAATATCACTCTAGCCATTGTTTCTCGCAACAAAAAAGCTAAACAATTTGCAAAATCATAATATTTTGTGAGCCTGTCAGAGAATTAGAGTCACCAGGCAATGAAATGAACTAAATTCCAAAAAATAATAAGCCTCTTTGCAGGGACAAACACACACCCTGCTTCTCCTTTGGCAGGAGCATGGAGGGAGACGTGGCGGCAGTAACAGCAAGGAGGAAGAGATTAGACAGGGACACGTAAAGGCCAGCGTGACGGTTTGGCATAACCAGGATAAATAAATTCACAGTCTAGAGCAACAGAGTGGGGTCTGAGAAGGAGCAGGGGACAGTGGAGCCTCCCTTGGTGCGTGTTGTTCCCAGCAGTCCCCAGGGACAGGAGGACATCTGCCAACTTTCCCTCATGAAAAGAAAACATATTAAGCTTTGACTATTGAAAGGAAAAAACAGATAACAAGAAGTTATCTGGAAAACCATAAAGATTTGGAAATTAATCAACACAATTTTAAGAACTTCTATGGGTCAGCCCTGGCTGGTGTGGCTCAGTGCATTAAGTGCTGGACTGTGAAGCAAAGGGTCGCTGGTTCAATTCCCAGTCAGGGCACATGCCTGGGTTGTGGGCCAGGTCCCCAGTAGGGGGTGCGGGAGGGACAACCACACATTGATGTTTCTCTTCCTCTCTTTTGCTCTCCCTTTCTCGCTCTCTAAAAATAAATAAATAAATAAATCTTTTTTTTTTTTAATAAAAGAGCTATGGGTTAAAGAAAAATATCACAAGAAAAATTAGAAAATACTTTAATAACTGAAAATGGAAACCACAACATACCAAAATTTGGGCATGCAGCTAATGCAGTGATTAGAGAAATTTATATTATCAATTCCTTATATGAGAAAAAAAAGGTCTCAAATCAATAATAGAAGTTTTCACTTTATAAAAATAGGAAAATAAGACCAATTTCAAACCAAAGCAAAGAGAAGGTGAAAGTAATAAAGATAAGATTAGCAGACAAATTTAGAGTAGAGAAAGAGTAGAGAAAACCAATAAGCACAAAAGCTGGTTACTGTAAAGATAAACACAATTGATAAATCTCTAGGATTCCTGAAATCAGGAAGCTCTCCGAGCTTTTTTCTTGCACTGTCCTTCTCAAAGAAGAGTACAAATGCGCTCCCAGGACAGAAGTTCGCCATATTTACTAGTGGACAGGGTCACTGAGTGTAAATGGAGGAATACATTAAGTGCCCCATAAATGTGGCCATTCCTTCACTCTGGTACAGTCATTTATCCATGTCCCTGCAGGGTCACGGTAAGCCCTCAAGCTTGGAGCTCGAGGCAAGGAAAAGTCCAGGTTATTAGAACTCTCCATTGGAACCTCATGCCGAAGCCCAGCCAATGATAAAGCGTTCCTTTGTTTCCCTGGTATGTCCTGTGTGTAGATATCTTTCTTAGGAGCACAGAAAGGGTCGTCTGTAATTTGAGGTAGTGTTTCATTATCACTGAGTACCTTTGGCATAATAATGCCACATAACCACCTTGATAAAATTGGAATATCATTAACATTTCTAACATATAATAAAATTAAAAGAGGATGTTTTTACTGCTGATATGGCTTTTTTTTTTTTACCAGATCGAGGCACATAACTCTTACAGAATGATTAAAAGTTTCAGAAGAACTTTTCATTGGAAACCAACTGAATGCCAAGAGATGTCTACCAATAGAAACACAGGCTTGAGGTCCTATGGCGTGCCAGGGACTATAGTGGGTGCTTGGTGTGTTGTGTTGAATTGAAACTGCACAATAGCCCTATGGAGTCAAGTTCATTACTCTCATTCCACAGAATAAACTGACGGGGAAGGAAGCAAGGTTAAAATTACTCCATCAGTAAACTGTACCTACAACTTAAGGCCTAATTTTCCTGCTGTCTCGCATTGCTTGGGTAAGCCATTTGAAGTTCCTAAACAGCATTAGGAACTTACTAACTTGCCATTTGTAGTGCTTTAGACTTTCAAAACTTCACACTTCCCACGAATAATAGCCCTTGAAATAGCCCAGCCTTGCAAAGAGCAGCTCCTTATTCTTCCTCACCTAGTTCCACACAGCTTTCTACTTACATTTTGAGGTCCCCACAGGAGATGCATTTCTTATCTCCCTGGGCAGAAACTCTTTCTATGAGGCACACTGTTCTCAAATATATGAGGGGGGACCCAAAAAACCCAGAATTATCTTCTGGAGGGCAGACCCCTTGCAGCACTGGCTTCCCCCGCTAGGTGAGTATTCTAGGAACCCATCTGTGCCAGTGCACCAGCTGGCATTGTTGTGAGAGGCTGTGTTCAGCTTCAGTGAATTTCTTTGAAGGCTCTTTCAATGTGTTTGTGCATTTCAGGGTGGGTGATTTGTGAGCGCACCTGCCCACTCCCCACTGAGGGTTCAGCACTTTTTGACTAATAAAGCATGACCCCTAGGCCCCACTGTCCCCATTCACCCAATCTCTCCTCGAGTGACTTTTTTCTATTTCCTCAGATGAAAAAAAAGTCCTCACAGGGAAACATTTTGCCGTTGTGGAAGAGGTGAAACAAAAAACGGCAGAAGCACTAAAAGGCATCAAAATCAACACGTTCAAACTGTTTTGGGCAGTGGAAAAAATGTCTCCATAGGTATATGGCATCAAATGGAGGGTAATTCGAAGGTGACTGAAGTTTAAACATGCAGAAATAAATACACATTTTTATAAATAGATGACAGGAGTTTGGGGGGGTTCCTCCTCATAAATCTCCATACACATGCCCCCACTTACCCTGAGAAAACCAGACCAGGTGTAAGAAAAGATGCAATGTCTGTTTCCCCACCACTCCCAGACCTAAGCACTGAACGTTACCCCTGCAGTATGCTGAAAGCCATATTCAACACACATTCCAAAACATTGGAGAAGATGCAACAGGAAGAATTTGCTCCCAAGGCTAAGGCCAAGTTCATGTGGAAAGAATTTGGCCAAAGCTTTAAGTTCAGGCCTGGCTGAATAATCAGAAAGCAGAGAAGAAATGGATGTGTAGAGTTGCTCTTCCGGAGCTGGACAGCGCTCTTCAACAACAACAAAAAAAATGATAGCCATATGTATTTCTCAGACAGTACAGCATTGTTTCAATTACGTGAGGCAAGGAGAAAGTGCCTGATTCGCCTGCGTAAGTAAAATGTCCTGTGCAGTGCCCCTGCCCACTAGCAAATATTGCCTAATCGATGGTCTGAAATTGAACCAGTTAGATTACCAGGCCTCTGCATTGGGAGGACCGAGGACAAAGGGTGGATGTGAGGAGGAGCCTACAGAGTTTCCACACCAAAACACCAACATTATGTATCTAGTAAATATTTTATAAGGAGTAGCAACTAGCAACCCTTTAGACAGGGGCAGGTTTTCTTCTGCCCCTTTCTTTCCATCATTGTAATGACCTCCAGGTCTAGCAGTCTTATTCTCAAAGATCCGATTTATTAGTAGGCTTTTGTAGTTAGATTTTATCTTTCCCAAAAGATGGCAAACATATGCCTTATTCCTCTTTGTGTCCCTTACTGTGCCTTCCATATATTAGTAGTTGTATCAATATCACTTAATGGGATTAATCTTCCTACTGCCCTGTTCAAACAGGAGCAGTTAGAAAGGAGCCAAGCCAAAAGGAGCGAACTCAGAAATTTTATTTTGCTTCAGACTCTGACTCAGCTAATATGTCATTGACTCTCAGGTGGAAGGTAGATTTTAGCCACAGTTTTATTACTTCTTAGCGAGTTATTCATTAAAAGATTTTGTTTGTACTTTCAAAGTTCTTCCTAGAGACTAATGGCCAGGTTCAGATCTACTGGACTAGATGACAGAAATTCCATTTGGCATCATTTATTAAATCCAAACATTATTACACAGTCTCATTAATTTTGTCATTTCAGCTGTGAGAGATCTGATCTTACAAAAGGACTTGGAGGAAATGCTGAGATCTAATTATGGTTTCACTGGGGAGAGACCCATCGGTTGGAAATCTAAAATAACCCATAATCACCAGTCAGGTCAGTCATCACATCAGCAAACATCGAAGAGATGGTACTTTCCTTCCCCTATCGTGTATTTGGAGGGACAGGAAGATCAGCTTTATAGCAATTTTAAAGCCACGAGGTTCGCAAACATTGTATAATGTGAAATCATTTTTCATGTTGAACAGGTAATGTGTGTGATGTTCTATGATATTGAAGGAGTCTGGGCCAAACGATTCTCAGGACTGAAGCAGGGGCCTATCCAAGCTCAGTGTAGGTTCCTTCAGTGTTTTGTTCTACTAAGTGGAGGGACTCACGTTTCATTTGTAGCTGCTCTCCTGTCTTTCCTTCCAAGGCAGTATTACCTGGTTTCGACACCCCCTTGAAATAAACTCTTCTGTCCTGGAATAGTGAGGTTTGCTTGCATGTTTGTTGGGCAATACCTGCTAAGGGTGGCAATGAGCTGGCCTTGACTTGGCTACCTCAATCCATTACTCGGAGCTACCCGGGACCACTGAAATGAACCACTCTCTGGCCCACGTACCCAGGACTTCCTGTCTCCCTTGAACATGGACTCTCCCAGTTTTGATGATTTACCTCTCCTTTCCTCAGCCACTGTCAGAATCTCCATCAATCTTACAGATATCTGCTCAGAAAGACCTTTTCAGCTTTGCTACAGTCAAATGTCAGCTAGAGTCTATATCTACTCTTAGAACAACCCTAGCTGCCGTGCGCACAGGTCCTGGCCTTCCCCAGGCTGAGTCTGAAAATAGACCTGGGCCCTGAGTGTGTCTCAGAATAACCCAACCCCTCCCAACCCAGGATCTCAGTTCTCGGGAAAGAAAGCCAGTGTGAATCCAAATAAGGGATTCAGATCAGTACACTGACTATGAAAATGGGAAAAAGCATGCCAACAAATCCTATTTAAAAGGACTTTCTTCTCCCCATCAAAATTACATATACATTATATTTTGATCCTTTTAATTCAAGTTATTAATGAGAAACCTTTGGCAGTCTGCACTCCGCCAGGCGCCCTACACATCATTCCATGGTTCACATGTTCTTTGCTGAAGGTGCTTTCTGTTGCAGCTACTCCAAAAGTGAATGTTTGCCTTATTTAATTTTATTTTATAAAATTGGATTACCCTTCTCATGGAAACATATAATTAAATCTTTCCTGCTGCTCAAGAGAGGTTAATTGTTTTAAACAACAATTACTACATTTTTCTATGACAACACAAAGTTTCCTTTGACACACAAATTTCGGTAGAAATTATGTGAAGAAATCAATCAATAGAAACAGGACCACGATCTGACTCTTGTTGCATTCAAGAAATCATTTTTTTTTCTGCCAGAATTGATTAATTTTAGCTAAGAGCCCTAAGAACCCATTTGCCAAACGAAACCTGTGGATTATTTGGGAATTACAATTTGAATGCTCTAGTGAATCTATTTACATGATCCATAATTCATATTTTTCTGCCAAATGATATGACCTTTCATTTAATGAGCGTCATTGACAAATAGCCTAATGAGTTTTTAACATACGAAATATTGTTTTACTATCAAAAGCTGGAAGTCTCTCTCTGAAGGAACCATAAGAACCTGAAACTGGATACCTATCTGAAAGAGAGCAAGCACCCCTGGAGTGCCAAGTAGCATGCCATGCCACTTCCTTGCTCTCAAATGTCGGGCTCCTGTAAGTTAAATGTTAGAAGCCCATAAAGTTATAAAGGTTTTGGATACATAAATGTGTAAAGCAACTACTAAGGAAAATTTTATGTTTTTAATCACTTTAGACCAAAAAAAAAAAAGAGCATTTCAAAAAAAAAAAAAAACAACATGCCCATCTTTCTTTTTTATTGACTTGGAAACAGGAATTACTTATTAAATCATTTTTATTATGATTTAATGCCTGTGACTAAAACAGATCTGGTGGGGGGGGACAAATGGCGTTATCTCTATTGAATACCTCATATTGCAAAGAGGATCTTTAAATCTGAAGATGAAACATAACATGGTATTGCTGCTTCTGCAACGTCCACACTGTACTCGGCTCAGTGCCAGGGAAGGCAGAGGTGCGGTTTCTGCCCAAGGAAGGTCCTATCTAAGAAATCCACACAAAGCCATCTGCATATAACAAGGAAGCCAGTGCTTCAGTTAAATGTCACTTACAAGAAGTACAGGCTTTCAAGCATCTCAATTATTTTTCCCTTTCTTCCTCCTATAACTTTGCTCCCCCGCTTTGGTTTCTTTGCACAAGGGGTTTTCATAGAAAGGGTAAATAAAAAAATTTGCATTTTGAGGACAAAAAAGTAAAGAAAGAGACAGCTTCAGCACCAAGGCCTACCAAGGGAACTAGAGAACACATAGAGAATGGAGAAGAATCTAACCAGGACTCAAGAGCCCTAGGAAGGAACAAGGCAGGCAGACAAGAACCGATTTTAGAACTGATTTCTACAACTGTCCCTGTGTTCTCTAACACTGGAAAGTAAATATTCAGTCTTGCCTGGTTTTCTTTCAAGCCATTGGGAAGGCAAAAGGGAAAGCTGCTGAAGACTGGCTTCACCCTCCCTCTGCCCCTGTCCTACTCAGAGTTACATTAGCCCTGCAGATGCTGACTGAAATGGGTAAGGAAAAGACATCCTCAGGGTCAACTTGCCATCCCGTTGCCTCTAAAATATTATTATTTTCGGGAAAGTTAAGGTTAAATGATTGCAATTATTTCCCTGTATTAGAATAAACATGAAAGCATATCCTAAATTGATTCCACTTTACTTTTGTTTTTACTCATTTCATAATGGGATAACTTCCAGTGAGTTTACTGAAGCAAATGCTGTTTGTGTTTTAATGACATGGGCAGTATTAAGAGAGTTAGGAAATACCGAGTTTTGCATTATCTTAATATGCTAATAACTCACCACAACAAGTCTTCAGGCAGGCACTATTATTATCCCTTTCTACAAAAGAGGAAACTGGATCTTACAGAGGTTCAATAACATGACCCAGGTTACACAATTGGTAAGAGGCAGACCAGAATTTGGATCCACTGAACTGACTCCAGAGCTGACACGGGGTTTACTATACTACTTACACTCATGCGCAAGCCCATCCTGAGGGAGAGTTGGAGATGTTCTGAAAGGCAGGGAAGGTAGGTTAGCACAGCCTTTTACAAAGTGGGGTACATACAGCCCCCGTGGGGTTCAAGAGGAATTTTGGTGATAGGTGGATAGGCTTAAAATTTTAATATTAATGCATCTATTAAGATATGTGAAGAATTAATATGACCAGCTTATTAAACCCATTATTTCATGGATATTTTTTGTTTAAAATAAGGCTAAACTTTAAAAAGTGAAATGTTTTATATGGATGAAAAGGAAAAGAGTCATAGGAAAGTAATGGTACAGATGGGAAGTTAATAATAAAAAAAGGGAGAAGAAAATAAAATTTGGGAAACATAGTATTAAAGCACTCCAAGGCTGAAAAAATCACTGGTACAAAGTCACAGGGACACAAAAGCAAAAGTATAAAAAAGAGCAAATATGTCGTTATGGCTGGAGTACAGAGTGAATGGAAATGAGACCTGAGAGTTCAGCGTGTTAACAAGCTTGGAATTTAAAATAAGAGAAAATGAGAGTCATTAACAGATTTGACATGGTCCAACTGAGAGGTAAAGTGAAGAAGATGGATTGGAAGAGACAGACCCTGGAGACGAGGAGGCCAGTTAAGAGACAGACCATTGTATCACATCTGTTAGGACATTATGACGGCAGCTCTTGGAAAACTAGAAATGGACAGTTATTGGTAACCACGTGGAGAAACTGGAACCTTTATGCACTATTGGGGATATAAATGGTGCAGCTGCTATGGAAAGCATGGAGATGCATCAAAAAATTACCAAAGAATCCAGCAATTTCACTTCAGCGTACAGACCCCAAAAAAGTTGAAAGTAGGAACTCATAAAGATACTTGTAAAGTCATGTTCACAGCAGCATTATTCTCGATAGCCAAAAGGTGTCCATAAACAGATGAGATAAACAGAATATGATTTTGTATAGAGGGGTGGGCAAAAGTAGGTTGACAGTTGTAATATAAGTAGATAACACAATAATCAGTAAATAATAACACAAGAACAAACTGTGTTTTGCATCCTCACAACCGTAACACTACTTTTGCCCACCCCTAGATATACATGTATATATTATTCAGCCTTAAAAAAGCAAGGAAATTTCCACATGTGCTACAACATAGATGAACCCTGAGGACACCATGCTAAGAGAAATACGTCGATCACAAAGGACAAATACTGATTTCACTTACACAGAGTACCTAGAATTGTCAAATTCACAGAGACTAACATGGGAAGAGGTCACCAGGGCAGAGAAAGGGTAAGTTATCGTTTAATCGGTACAGAATTTTGGTTTTCGAGAACGAAGAGTTCTGTGGATGGGCAGTGGTGACGGTAACACAACAAGAAGATACTGAATGCCCCTGAAATGTACACTTAAAAATGGGTAAGATAGTAAACATTATGTGTATTTTACCACAAATTTTTAAAAATTCTAAACACAAATAAAAAAAAGAACCATTATCAAACTCCCACAAAAATGTTGAACCCTTAGCTCACACTTGAACTAACTGAAGGGCAGGAAATACGAATAGATGACCCCTACTCACAGCACAGTGAGGGCTGGATGCTCAAAAGGACACAACTAACTCAACTTGCTCACCGGGTTGGGTCACCAGAGGTTTGGAGCGGAGTGACTTATTCATGGGTGCCATAGCTACATTTACATGACAACTGATTGTGAATATGCACCGAGCACTGCGCTGTTGAACTCCTGGAGACAGAGCAGTAAACAACGTTGATGCAGACAGGACCAGTGATGGATCTTCCTGTAATGGACAGAGTGAAGCCCTTCCATTATTCTTGTCTTGTGGGACCCCATAGCACCTTCCAGCCCCAGCCCGTCTTCTTAGCCAATGCTTCTCAGACTTGGGGGTTGCCAGCTTCTTATTTTGATAAGGAAAGATGTTTTTGATTGCAATTGATTCATAAAAGAAAAAAATTCTAACATACAAACAATAATTTAATAGTAGACATCCTCCTAAAATAAAGAGCAATTCAATAAATACAGAACATGTACTGTGAACTCCTTATTTAGACCTTATTTTTTAACTATTTTTTCCCATTAACCAGTAAAAGTATCTTCAAGGATATTTATTTTCCTTTGAACATCCCTCAGGATCGGCCTTTAGAGACACTGGCCTAGGATACAGCCAACTCCTCAGAAGTCCATACCAGGTTTTCTCCACCTTTTCCAGGATAACTAATGGCTCTGTGGTCTCTCACTGTGTTGTCCTTGAGCGTTAATACCTATAAATAATTGATATAAATAATAATACCTATAAAACACCTAAAGGTTTCTGCCAGACCTCTAACAGTCCTTCCAGCCATTAAATGATAAATGCAATTCAAACTCGTGAACAAACTGTGATTGAATAACCTCTATGGACCAGGTAACAGGCTAAGTACTAAAGATAAAAAGTCTCTTCACTGTAGAATGGACATATCATCTATTATCAAAACTAGGACACTTTTGAGAGTAAAGGCTAAGTTAATGCTCAGGCCAGGAAAAGTGACCCAAGCAAATAAAGACATGTGGTCACTACTTAGGGAGCTCACAAGGTGATACGTAGCATGATAGAATTGTTATAGAAACTCAGAGGAGAGGCAATTAATTTGGAGGGGAAGGGAGGCTGAAGGATGGTGGCCAGGGACGAAAATAAGGTTTTAATGAAATCTCAAAGCACTGGTACGATTTTGGCCCTTAAAAAGAAAATGAAAAGTATACTTCAAGCCAAGGAAGGAGCAAAGAGCTATTAAAATATTGCTTGCATTCCTAATATTGCCAATTATAGTGTAAAATATTAAGGGTTTATAAAATAATTATTTGTCATAATCCTTTATATTTATGGAGCTTATAATTTTTTAATATAAAAACAAATTTTAAAGACAAAATAATAAACAAGGCTTTCTCCTTGACTATGAAATGTATATACAAGATTCAGGTATGAAAAAGACTACCAGAAACTTTAAAAAAAGGAAAGAGAGAGAGAGGAGGGAAGGAAGAAAAGAACTGGGAGAGGCGGAGAGGAAGAAAGGCAATTTATGAGCATAATTCAAGAGGACTCTTTACTTCCAGCAACTTCCAATGTGACAGTTTTCTGGAGCCGAGATCCCTTTCAAGTCTGGATGCACAGAACTATACACGGTACGTTATGTTGCAGATACAAGGTCCAGTAGCTACTGATCTGTATAATTCTAGAGTCACAAGCCAGAGACAAAGCTGGTCTGGTTTATAAATCTGAGTTTTTCCATCACGATGGGTTACGTCCCAGAACTCAATGTGTGAGTGTCTCCCAGATCATTCCAAAGGGTGCATATTCAAATGAAATTTATATGGGACGCCTCCTCCCATTACAATATTTTATAGCCTTCTCCGAGATTCAGCATATTCCCATCGTCATGACAACCCGGAAAGTTATTAGGTACAAGTCAGCTTGCCACCCTGTCCTTTCCATTCTGCTCCCTTTGTTATTTTTCATCCTCTTTTGATTTGTTAGCTAAAGGTCATGGCATAGAAGTCTAGTGACACTAAATCAGGCAAACGTACGTAAATTCTGAGTATTAACTAGGGCGGTGCTCCAAGGTTTGTTTCATTGACCACACACACACCTCAGATCTTTCTGAGTGCTTACTAACATGTAAATTTCCAAGCCCAGTTTCAAGCCATTCAATCAGAAGCTTAGAAGACGGGCTCTGGAAATTTGCATTTTTAACAAGTTCCATGGAAATTTTGGCTCCAGACAAAATTAGATATGAGATTTGAAATGACTCCCCCAATTCCATCTGAGCTGCCTCCACAGCTTGAAGGAATGAAGGCAGGATCCTCTGGAAAGGAACTAAGGCAATGTCCTCACAGAGGAAGCAGCCAGAAATCTGACGAAAACAGGTACCTGATGTCATCTACGTGAATAACTTCCTCAGTGCAAATGGCTCATCCACTAAAACTATCCTAAAAGATCATATAATATGTTTTCATTGAATTTATTGGGCTGGCATTGGTCAATAAAATTATATGGGTTTCAGGGTTACAATTCCATAATGCACCATCTGTATATTCTATTGTGTATTCACCACCCTAAGTGGGAGGGTCTGTAAGAGACATTCAGTGCAACCTTAACTTGACCTTCAATATTAAAGCTGTGGAAATCAAGGATTATGGAGCCCAGTTATTATGTTATTGTCTTTATTTTAAAAGAGGAGATTTTTGCTTGCTTTTTCAAGAACAATACATAATAAACTATAAAATATATGGCTTTTTTTCCCCAGAATATCCAGTCTCCTCTTCCACTGAGGGAATGTAAGGAAGCAAGCCTGACTTATTTTGCTTCAGTTTAATCCAATTATCTGAGCTCCAATTGTGGGAAAAAAAAACTTATGTGAATAACTGGTTCAGTCTCACAGTTGTAAGTAGGTTAGGATGTGTCTATCATTCGGTGCCCTCAGAAGGCAGCGAAGACAACAATTTCAAATTTCATGTTTTTGCTTGCTCTGAGCCACATGAAGGTTAGTGGATTTTAAACACATCTGTATGCTTAATAAGTACAAATTCTTCTAGGTTCATGCCGTAGAGGCACAAGTACATTTGGCTTATTTCTGTTCTGTTTACAGAATCATCAAACTTGACTCAAATCACAAAATACCACAAATAATGAGATTTTTTCCCCCGTAAAACTTGGCCCATAGAAATAAACATTTGACCAAATGCTAAACAGATTTAACTGAGACTGTCTACCAGAAACCCACAAAATTCAGTTCTCAGTAAGAGAGAGAAAGTGTTTCCTCTTTTAGGGCACAGAGCTAATAAAATTTGTTTTTATTGGGAAAATAAGGCTGTTAATCACGGATTGCTCTAATCACTGCAGCACCTGCTTCTCCCTCCTCGCTCTCAGTGCCAGTTCATATTTCACCGAGAAATTAGAAGCAATCCTAAGAGCTCTGACCACAGTGTAAGCACATCTGTGCTTATAAATCCTGCCTTCTCTTTAATACGGATGCTCTATCCATTCTCCTTGCAAAGGCCAAGCCTCCACTATTATGCGGAATCCTAATCCTCTCATCTTCTCAACAGAAATCATTCCACTGACTATTTCCCCTACATTAATAATGGTTCTTCCTCTCTCCTAGATTACTCCCATAGGCACATAAAAACCTACTATATTGGACATTAAAGAACAGGAAAGAAAGAGGAAAGAAGAAAGGGAGGAAGAAAGGGGAAAGGGAAGGAGGGAAGGAAAGAGGAGATGAGGAAGAGGAGAAAAGTTAGGAAAACCCTCCCATGCCACTCTACTGCCTCTATTGTGACCTAAGACACAAGGCTGGACTCCTAGAAAAGAATCTGTCCTACAGAACTCCCAGAAAAACCGGGGAGCTAGTGCTCATAAGTATCAATCCTAGTTGACCAGAAACTTGAATCCCAGCCCTGCTGTACTGAAGGAATCAGGCTGGAACCAAAGTATCGCAGTCACCCCTGATTCTATCAGGAGAGGAGCAGTGGGTGCAGCTTTAAATCCTCACAGCCAATGTCAAAGTCACCTTCCTGGAGTCTGACTCTAAGCTCCACCAAATCTCTATGTCCCGCCCTAAAAGCAGTGGGCTGTGGGAACTCAAGCTCCTAGTACTGGCCATGCCCCTAGAAGTCTGTCACCAGCAAAACCGCTCCAACAGGCCTGCTGTGTGTGCTGCCTGGTTGTTCATTCAACAGGGCTACAACAGCAATGCTGTTCTGTTCACAGCAAAACTCAGCAATAATTATTTACAGTGCCATTTCTATTTTTTATCCTGTCTTCTTTAGAGCCCACTCCAGAAAGACTTTGTGTCCTTCGATCGTCTGAACAACTCACAAGACGGTCACAGTAACTCCCAGGTGCCAACCCCACACTTATTTTCCCAGATCTTGCCATAGCTTTGGATCCCACGCATCCCTCTCTCTGGTGCACGACTTCCCATGGCCTCCAGAGCACTGTGCTCTTCAGTTCTCTTTGTACCTCGGTATCTCCCTTCTCCTCAGTCTTCCCCGCTGATTCCTCCCGACTCTGACCCTTCGCACACCCCAGCTCTTGGCTCTCAGAACTTCTGTATCTGAATGATACAAAGGAGCTCTTCTAATTTCTTGTCTTTAGTGGAATTTAATAACAACTTTATGCCAATGACTTCCAAATGTATGTGTTCAGCCATGACCTCTTTCTTGGGACTATTATACTAACCGCTCCGACGCCCAAACCGGACGTATCTCAAAAGGAGACATTTTTGCTTCTTTATTTTACACCCAACATCCAACCCATCAGGAAACCCTGTCACCTCCCCCTGCCAAAATATGGCAAAAGCCTAATCACTTTTCATATCCTCTATTGCTATCAAGCCTGATCCAAACCACTATCTCACATTGCCTGGGTTTCAACTTGCCTGCTATAGGATTTCTCCACTTTGGCACCTTTACAATTATTCTTGTAGCTTCCAGACTAATTCCTTTAGAAGAAAATAAGATTAGATCAAAGAGTACTCTGTCTCCTGGCCCTCTAAGAGCTGAATGCTACCACTGCCCAGCCACGCAGGTCTGCCTGCTGTCTTTGGAACAAACTCCTGCCCAAGGACGTTTGCCCCTGCTCTTCCTTCTGCCTGGAGCACTGTTTTAATAAGTACCTACAGGGCTTTTTTGCCACTTGTTTAGGTCTCCAGAGCACTCCTCCCAGCTACAATGTACGTGACGGTGACTACCAGGCCAGGAGCATGAGTGGTTACTCCCCGCTCTCTGCTTCGTTTTGCTCCTCACAGCACGCACTGCACCTGATATTATGTAATAGTTAGCGTTGCCCGTATCCCTCCTCTCGAATTCCAATTTCGTTAAGACAAGGACTCTGTGTTTCTTGCTACTATAGCCCCAGGACCTAGGACAACACCAGCCTTATTGTAGGTGTTCATCATATACTTGTTGAGTGAATAATACATATATAAGTATGAAATGATAAGCAAATTAAACCATGTGTCTTCATGCTTCAATCACAGTTTGACTAAAAATACCATTATTTAACATTCTAATGAAAGGCTTCTAATACTCATGTAAGAGATTACTCTGGGGTGGCTGATTGAACATTTCATTTCTGAAACTAAACCTCTATCCTTGGGCCATTATTTTCAAACAACCTCTCAGCCCTTTTGAAAGAACCCCACCTAGATTATTATTTACTCTTTTTACTTTTCCATAACATTCTCAAACATTGAGTAAAAAAAGGTGTCAGAGCAATTACTCCCTGTTTCTTTTGATTAAAATCAATATTCTCTCTGCTCTTAACAGCAATAAAAAAAAAATCAACACAACAGCTTCTGTTAACTCAATAGAATGTCAAGTGACATCCCAGTGTATTGTCACCAGCAGGGATCTCAACAGAGGACTACCAACAGCCTATAATCATTGCTGTTTTTGTATCTACAAAATGTCATGTGAGCATACGGCACTTTACCAAACAACAGAGTGAAAGCGAGGCTCCTGTCCAAGCGATTTAGAGCTTGTTTTAAAAAGAACTAAAGAATGGGGAGGCAAACCTTCACAGGAGGGACTGCTGTGGTTGGGAAAAGAATCCTTTTAACCCAGATGGTTCGGGCAGGGCAGTAAGTCTCATTCCTATTGCTGGGACTGTATAGCACATTTCTGCTCTTGGGTCACAGACAGCTGTAACCCTTGTTGGCTTTTTCAAAACGCTGCTCCAGTTGGCCATGAGGAAGAGAGCCCAGAACTTGTCCGTTAGCAAATACACTATTAGAAATGTCTGAGCACAATCTAGAACCGCATCCTACCAATGGTTGCTAATGACATCTTGCAATATTTCATTACTTAAAGAAAACTGGCCTTTCCCAAGAAACCCCACAAAAAACTACACTGAGGTTAGCCAATTAGCAAATTGCTAAGATTATATAATTTAGAACACCTAATTAAAGACATTTTAATAAAGGTTATTAGTAATTGTTACCAGTAACTTATTTCAGTTACTAAGAGATGATTGTACAAATACATTAAAATATGCATTAAAAGGACTAAATACAGTAGCAAAAAATTGAAACAACCTAAATGTCCAAAAGAAATTGCCTAGCCCTGGCTGGTGTGGCTCAGTGGATTGAGTGCTGGCCTGTAAACCAAAAGGTCGCCGGTTCAATTCCCAGTCAGGGCACATGCCTGGGTTGTGGGCCAGGTCCCCAATTGGGGGTGTAAGAGAGGCAATTGATCAGTCCATGTGTCTCTTGCACATTGATGTTTCTCTCCCTCTCTTTCTCCCTTCCCCCCCTCTAAAAATAAATAAAATCTTTTATAAAAAAAAAAAAGAAATTGCCTAAAGGAGTTGGATTAATAAATCTATGCCACACTATACTACAGAATA
>VMDR010003879.1:0-66642 GCA_007922815.1 Macrotus californicus | reverse complement strand
CAGTGGTTGAAAAATTGAAGTGAGCATCAGAATCGTGGGGGTGGGGGGGTGGTAGTTTTAATACAGATGCATTTGACCAACTCCGTCAAGATCTCTGAAGGTGGGTCACTGGATTTGTCCTTTAAAATAAGTTCCCTCCATGTTCGAGAATGTTTATTACAGTATCACATATAAAAATAACCTCTTTATATACCCCTCAAAAGGAAATGGAGAGACTACAATTCAGAAGTTTAAATGAATGAACTACAGCTACATGTATAAACATGAATCAATCTAAAAATCTTTTTTTTTTTTTTTTTTGGAGAGAATAAAGTTGCAGAAGGGTGTGTGAGGTACACCAGTCATTTACAGCTTTAAAAATTCATTTGTGGGCAAGGGAAACGTGCATACGTAGTGAAAGTGTGAATGGGAGTGATGAACACCGAGTTTGGGGTGGCAGTTACCTTTGAGAGGAAAGAAGATTGGAGGGGAGTTTTCACAGTCCCGTCACGTGTTGTTTCTTTAAAAACAAGAAAGAGTAAAGAAGAAAAGAATAGGGAACCTATCCGTGTGTGATGTGACCTGTGGCTCAGCTCTGGTTCTGCAAGCAGACAGATGCGTGTTGGCGTGCAGGGAACATCCGTGGATAGGTCTCCCGTGGGGAATCAGGCCTGCATTGTCCCTAGGCCGCTTTGAAACTTGCTCTTGCAAAAACTCCCTCACCTGGGATGGAGACAGCAGAAGTTTACTGTGACATGTGCTAGACTTCCCAAGCACAAATGTAAACAGCCCAGCCTTCTCTCCTTTACATTTGTAAATGACCTTTCTCTTTGAAGTAACTGGCAACATTCTTTCCTTTGTTATCTGCAAATGGTATCCACCCAAAGCAAATCTGTGCATAGTTAATGAGAACCATCCTGGATGTACTGTACCTAGAATATCAATAAAAGCCTGTGGAGGCAGGAGTGGGGGCTTTTTTCTCTCTGAGAGATCAGCCACACACATCCCTTTTCTCCACGGGATTTCTCTAGTCTGCGTGAATTTGTTTGTCACTTGTCTGGGGATATAGGACAAGCATGCCACAACAACATGTGGTCCTGCTGACAGAAGAGGTTGTAGCAGCAAACATGAAACAAAAAGGATTTCCCCAAAGGAATTAATACATAATTATTCATGGTATTATTTTGCTATAAAATGACTAAAACAAACCTCTCCTGGTAATTGCGATGCCAGCAGCTGGCATCTGAGAATTCTAGCCTTAGATGTTGCCAAGCACCTTTCCGTTTTGAATGCGTTTGTACGCAGAGAGCCCTCTCCCAGCCGCGCTCTCTCGTTCTCGTAGATGACTGAAGCCTGTTGGGATACCCCGAGCCCTGTGACTTTTCTGCCTCCTGCCCTGATGAGATGCAGCCATTTCTCATGTTTGTGATGTTGGTGAAACCCACCAGTCCCACTCCACTCCACGCTAGGGCCGTAGCCCACAGGGGCCCCCTCGGTGTTGTCTGCTTCTCCCCGGTATCACAGGAGGGGTTCTGTCCCACAACTACCCCAGTCTAAGAGCCTCTCACCTTGGAGTCGCCTCCTGCTTTCCCTTCCCCAATTGTATGCATTTTCACACCTTCACTCACACCTCAGTTCAGCCGTAGGACTTGTCCATGTGGGTTCCAGTAGTTTTCATTGCCCACCCAAGTATCACCATATGCGATCCCTTCTCTGATTCCTGTATCTGCTTTCGTAACTTCTTTGCTATACCAGAAACGTCCCTGAGGTGTAACCAGTAAGAGTGACACATGTTAGTCTGTGACTTAGGGAGCCTTAGGAAGGAAGAAGTGGCTTTACCAGCTATTGTCAAGATTATTGTCAATAATTAAAAATTTGTCAATAATTATTGTCAATAGTTAAAAAAATATATTATTATTTTTAATATGCTCTGTAGCAGTGGCTCTACACCAGGGATGATTTCTTTCCCCTGGGGCCGTTGGCAGTGTCTGGAGACATTTTTTACTTTCAAAACTAGGGGAACAGTACTGGCATCAGGTGGGTGGAGGCCAGGGTGGCTGCTAAATACCCTATGGGGCACGGACACTCCCAGTCCCATAGTAAAGAATTACCCCTTCCACAGTGTCAATAGTACCAAGGTCATGAGACCCTGCTCTGCAGGTCCTCACCCTGCCAGTAGCCACCTATCAGTGAGGGGGAGTGGCTGGGTTGCAGCTTCCTCAGAGTGAAACAGTGGGACAAAGGATGCAGGAATCCCCGTGACTACAGGTAGATGTTATTCCTGAGTCGTCTTCATGGAGGGCTGGGGGCTAGGCACCTGGTGCTGGGGATGGAGGATGAGGTGGAATTAAAGAGATTAAGGAAAAACGGGAGAGGAGCAAAGTCCAGGTGCTGGGGAGACTAAAGAGGAGTTGCCTCTGATGCCTTTGAACTTGGCCCCATGGTGTAAATAACAGGATTGCTGTTTAAAAATATTCCCAGTGCCGATCGATCATGGTAGGTAATCACAGCGAGGGCCCCGCCGTGAGCCATGCTAACCTCTGTCCACACTCTTTTGCAATGTGATTTTGCCATTTCTCTCACCAAGAGGCGGAATCTATTTTCCCATCCCCCTGAATCTGGGCTGGCCTTTGTCACTCACCTTGACCAAAAGAATGTGGAGGGAGTGATGATGATGGGTCACTTCCTAGGCCCTTCAGCTTTGTTCTTCACCCTCTTGGAGCATTTCTACCACCAGAGGAGGAACTCAAGCCTGAGGAAGCCTCTTGGAGCGAAAGGCCCAGGCATCCTCTGTCCCGGCCCATCCCAGCTCCCAGCCAGCCTTCTTGCTCACTGTGGTTATATTGCTAAACCCAGAAGAAAACAGCTCACCCACCCAGCCAAACCACTGGGGATGAGTAATAGTGAACTGTGGTTACTTTGTGCCACTGACCTTTGGGGGAGTATGCTGCACAGCCATAGGTAACTGGACGTTGTATGTCAGTGACCTCATTTAAATATTTGCTTTAGAATTTGCCTGTTACTAGTAGATCATGGTTAAGAGAAACTAATTTCTTCCTCCTTTGTTCTTGCAGCACTTCTCAGAACTTCTGGATGAGTTTTCCCAGAACGTCTTGGGCCAGCTCCTGAATGACCCATTCCTCTCGGAGAAGAGCGTGTCCATGGAGGTGGAGCCGTCCCCCACGTCCCCCGCGCCTCTCATCCAGGCTGAGCACAGCTACTCCCTGTGTGAGGAGCCTCGGGCGCAGTCACCGTTCACCCACGTTACTAGCAGCGACAGCTTCAATGACGGTAAACGCGGAGCAGGGGCTTTGGCACCTGTGACTCGGAGCGCCCCTTTAGCTACCTACTTATTCTGTGTCTGGCCTTGTGCTCGGGTTGTGGGGAAATGCAAAGAGGCACAGGACATGTTTGTCTACCCCAGACTGTGTACTCTGGGAGCATGCTGTCACTGAATGGTAGTTAGTCATTGCTTTCTTTGACCCTGTGGATTGGACAGCAAAGCATCCTCTTGCAAATCAGGATGGCCTGTCTGGTTGTTAATTCCAGTAAGTTCGTTGTGTCAAGAGGTCAAGTCATTTTTTATGAGAAGGAGCGTCTGTGGCTACTTTTCTCCATAGAAGCTTTTTGGGCAGCCTCTGAGTCTCCTTCCAGCATCTTCGGTTGACCCCCGTGTATATGAGATCTTGGCGATCATTCCTGACTTTCTCGATGGTGACCCTTCCATGTCCATCAGCAGTCCCATCAGGATGGGATTTGGTGAAGCTCTCGTTTTCCTGGTCTTATCGATGTCAAGGTGTTTTAACCATTACTCTGTAGGCCTTTGATTGATAGGTGCCTTATCTTCCAAATGCTCTAATGTTTTTATACCTTTTAAAATTAATTTTCTGTGTTTTTTTTCCTCAGAAGTATAGCCAGCTGTTTTAGTACCTTGAGTACGTTTTAAAACCCGTGTTCCCTGACCCTAGTTCAGCATGTGCCTTCTTTGTCTTCCCTGCTCCCGCTCTCCCTCAGCCTCCCTCGACTCCTGTGAAATCACTCTCAGGAGGGACCCCCGTTCAGACTCAGGAGTGTGGTCTTGGCTACGACGGAATACTCCTCATTTCTATCACTACGTGGAGGAGGATTATAGGAAGTCAGCCTTCTGGGTTTTAGCCAAGATAAACTCATGCAGTCCCTGCCTTAGTTTTATTATTTTGAGAGCGGACTTTAGCATTAGATGAAAGGCTGGACTAAATGTCCCGTAGTTCCCATCCTGAAGTTCTAGGTGGTCGTGGCTTCTGTGTGACATTGGTGCCCGCCTTTGCTCATGGGTCCCCCTCAGGCTCGCTTTTCTCCTTCGCTTGCTGTGTCTGCGGTTTTTTTTGGTGCCTACATTTCAGGCCCTACTTCCTTCGTGGAAGTCATTTCCAGTACCTCTCGTATTAGTTATCTACGGCCGTATAATAAATGTCCCAGGATTAATGGCTGAAAGCCATCCTGATCATTCGTCACCTCTCACGAATGCTGCGAAGAAGGAGTTCTGGAGCGGCTCATGCAGGTGGTTCTGGGTCAGGATCACCCATGAGGCTGAAATCAGGTGTTGCCTGAGGCGACAGTCACCTGAAGACTTCTCCAGGATTAGAAGGTTGCTCCCGAGCACCGCTGGCAGTGGGATGCTGGCGGATTGGTTCCTGTCCACGTGGTCCTCTCCGTGGGGCTTCTTGAGAATCACCACAGCATCACCACCACTTTCCAAAGACTGAGCGCTCCAAGACACCATGGCTGGAGCTGGGATACTTTTTCTGACCTGGAAATTCTCTGTCAGCTCCATAGGACGGTCCTGATTTACTGTGGCAGGAGACCATGCAAAGGTGCAACTGCCAGGACAGGATGCCCAGGGGATGTCTCGGAAGCTGGCCACCATCCTTCTCCTGGTAGTGATGTCTATAAAGTGACTCCTGCCCTGTCTGACCTCCTTTGTCACGTATTGTCAGAGCCTCACAGTGTAGCAACTCGTCCACCTACCGGTTCTTGACTTGCTCAGAGTGGAGGTCGGGACACTGAAGCGTGCCCTGCCCTTTGGGGGGAGACGCCTGCTCTGCTCTGGCCTGTGCTGCTTGTCCCCTGATAGGGCAGGCGCACCAGGTTGTGTGTATTGGATCAAGTGGTGTTTCTTGGCTGATAGCAGTTGTCTTATGTAGGATCAGTGCCAAGTGCAAGTCAGTGCTTTAGAAATGCTTTATGATTCATTTTAAAAATTCATTCCAAAGCTTTTTATTGAGTATTTTATCTTAAGCTGCCAGGGACTTTTCTAAGCGTTAGCGGATACAGGAGTAAAGACAATTTGTAAAGATCTCTGCTTCATAGAATTTACACTCTGGGATATGAGGTGGGAAGTGGAAAATAAGAAAAAGTTAAAAGTAAAATATGCTGTATGTTGAATGATGATCAGAGATACACACAGAAATAATTTGGAAAAAGGGATAGGGCGTTCCTGGGGTATGTGTGTTGGGGGAGGGGGGGTAGTTGTCTTAGTCCATTCAAGCTGCTGTAACAAAACACCATGAACTGGGTGCCTTAGAAACCATAGGAATGTATTTCTTACTGTTCTGGAGGCTGGAAGTCTGAGATCAGGGTATCAGGATGGTTGTGGATTTCATATTCTATCCTCATGTGCAGAAGGAGCTAGGGAGCCCTATGGGGTCTCTTTTATAAGGCACTTATCCCATTTATGATCCCCATAACCCCCATTATACCTTCGTGACCTAGGCATCTCCCACAGACCCCACTTCCTAATGCCGTCACCTTGGTGGTTAGGATTTCGACATACGAATTTTGCAGGATACCAACTTTCGAACCTTAGCAGGAGGAAGGTGTTGAAATTGAAAATAGGATACACAGGGAAGGCTTATATCTGAAGGTACCATTTGAGCAAAGATCAGCAGGAGATGCAGGAAAGAACTAAATGTCGATCTCGAGAAAAGGCTTTGGGGCAGAGGAGGCAGTAGGTGCCCGGGCCCTGCGGTTGGGGGTGTGATAACAGCAGGAATTCAGATAGACTGAATTCAGATAATGTTAACGTCTGTGGAGTTAGCCGTTCTGCGGCCTTGCCGTTCTAGAAAGTGCCGAGCAGAGATGGCCCCAACAATCTGGCAAACTAACTTCCCCCTTCAGTTCTGTTTGTTGAGCACCCAATGTGAGTCAGGCACTGACCTGGATATTCGCAGGACACCATAGGGAAACTTAGATCCTGCCCAGATGTAGCTCAGAGTCTCGTGAAAGTGCCCTGTGCCCGAATACTTTACCAGAGAGAGTGGGAGTGGCGTCCCAAGAGGAGATGAAGCTGTTCAAGCTGAGAGCAGAGGGGACATGCCCACCAAAGATCACAGGTGAAGGGGCAACATGAGGCAGAATTTATTTGGGCCTTGATGCGTTGGGCGGAGTTACAACACTGCTGATGGTAAAGATCCCTGGTGAAATGAATGAAAATAAGCAGATTTCTGCAAGGTCAGGGTCTCTGTCTCTTCCATGGTAGCACTATTATCATTGGTACTATTATTACTATGAATTTTGTGGCTGTATCATAAGCTTCACTGCATTGAAGGGTTTGGAGAGTATAATATTTTTTTAAGAAATTTATATTTCAGTTACAGTTGGCATACAATATTATGTCAGCGTCAGGTGTACGGTCTCTTTGCTTTTAAATTCTAATCAATATAAATGCAGCGAACAGCTTAGTGAGAGGAGAAATAGTCAGTCCACCTCTTCCAGGAAGCCCTTCTTGTTAGGCCAAAGTTCGCATCCTTCACTCCACCAGCAGGCACTTTGCTCTTTCCCTAGATCCGGTGCTGCCAGGGGCTGTGCTGGCAGCTTGCTGAGAACAGGGACAGCGCGTCCGAAAGCACTCTCATTAGTAGGGGATCACGAACGTGGGGTGCAGCTGTCTGGGTGTGTGGAATTAGGGTTGGGCAGTGGGCGGGAATAGATGGGGGACTTGCTCGGGAAAGCTTTGCCGAGGTCTTAGCTTCACTCGTTTTTCTGAGTTGTGTGGATGGCCAGAATTTCGGGAACTGAGCTGTTTTAGTCGCCTGAACCCCATTCTGCCTCCCCCTTGAGGGAGGGTCAGTCCACAGGGACCCCTCTGGAGCCGTGGGCTCTCTCAGCAGATTGCTTACCTGTTGGAGGAGAAGGATGGTTCTCTAGGCATCATGGACAGAGGCAGCGTTGAAAAATTGATGTTTCCGTGAAAGGTAATATTCTGTGTCTCTTGCACTGGGAAAAAAGCTTGGGCAAAACCAGGAGTTCTTGTTTCTCGTGAAGGGTAGTGAGTGGGGATTTCCTTATTCCTGGGGAAGCCGATGCATCAGGTCATCTTGTCCAGCTTCACGTAGATTGAATGCAGTTCTTCTATCATTGCTTCTACGCCTGAAACAAAGTGGTCAGATAAGTAGTTTGAACAGAGACTCTGTCCAAGTTTATTAGGGTTTCTCTCTTCTTCTCCCTCTCCCTCCCCTTTCTCCCACGCTAAACCTATTTCCTTGCCCTTCTTCCTTCCCTGTTCCTTCCTCTCCCTCCCTCTTTGAACCCAGGCCAATTGTATAGGGCAGATGTAGCTGTTCTTACCCTGCTATATCCATCATGGACCTCAGATGGACTGTAGGCCCCTAAAACTGTTTTGGGCTATCAACCTTTGTCAGTTTTTCTGCTGAGAGCATGCAACTTTTTTTAGATTCTCAAAAGAGTCTGTGACTTCCCCCCAAAAAGAGGTTGGGAAACACTGGTCTAAGATTACAGAGGAGTCATCTGTCTTCAGGGCTAAATTTGTAGGCTTTTCTGAGACACTCCACGCGGTTCAGCAACCACAGGAGTCAGTCCCAGGAATGTGGGCTCAGCCTTCAAAACTACCAGAAACACAGCCAGCCTCCAGCCCCGTCATCTCTCCTGAGGGTTAAAGCTGTTCAACAGATGCTAAGCGGGGTTTTCTGTTTGGAGAAAAAAGGATGTTTTAAAGAGATAAGCAGACACATCCATGTAAAATGTCTGGGGCTATTTTTAATGCCTTGATTGAGGAATAAAAGCTTGTGTTTGAATGACCAGGGCTTGTGTCTCCCCACGCGGAAGGTATCTTCACGAGTTACTCTCTTGCTCACGTTCCTTTGTAATTAAATGGAGAGGCCAGGTATTCATTTGCTTTGTTCCTTAATTGCAGTCTTTTTTCCTAAGGGAAAAAAAAATACTTAGTAGTGCTGGACTGTGGCTGTTTGGAGAGAACTAGACGTGGTCCCTCTCCTCCCAGATGATACAAGAACAAAGTTAGAAAACAGGTAAAAATATCAACAGACCCAGCATGAAGTATGTTAATAAGAAAAGTGGTCTAGTACAGTATTTTTACCATGGCACAAGTTAGGGTAACTTTATTTTGCGTGGAATAAGGGACTGTCCCCGTGGCTGTTGCAGGTTTGGAGAGGTGGGACTAGGGACATAAATCGTACTGATGCTCCTTCTGATTCGGCCAGTCGGGTCTGGAGCGCTGGGCAGGGCTGTGGGTGGCTGGGGAGCCGGCTCCGTGTGGGTGCACTAAATGCATGGCTCTGTGTTCCCCGCGGGGACTGGGAACAGTAGTCTGTGAGGAGCTACAGATCGGCAGACGCTGCTGAGATGACGTAGCCTGGGGGCCCTGGGACCGCCTTCCGGAAAGCAGTGACTCAACGCTGGTTGGGCAACGGGGCCTCAGGAAAGTGGGGTGGAGGTTTCTGGAGACTAGAAAAGACAAGACTGTCCGGTGGCTGATGCTGCCAAGGCCGGGAAGGTGTGCATGTGGGATGGGGTGGGGGGGGGTTGGGGGGGATGGAGATGGGGAGGCACATAACATGCACAGCAGAGAAAACAATGGACTTTGAGATGCTGAGAGGAAACTCAGAGCAGAATTAGCACATGACTGAGTGTGCTGAGTGAAGGGTAGTGATGACTCATAACAACGCCCTTCCAGTTTGCACTGTGGGAGACATTGGGCGTTGAAATGTTCCAGGGAAGTGGGACCCACAGGGCAGCAGAGGAGTGGTGGATAGCTAGCTGCATCTTCATCACGCTAGTTTGAGCTACTGGCCAGAGCATCCGTCTGAGCCGTCTTGGTTACAGGGGTAGATTCCGGGGTAGAAAGAAAGATGTGCTGGCCTTCGACCTTCAGAGAGTCCCTGGGTCCTCTGACATGGGCAGGCTGAAGAAAGAACCTGATGTCTCTGGGTTCCAAGCAGAGGGACAGTTGTCCTCTCCGAGTCCGAATTCTGAGCTTGTGATATGTGTTCTTTGGCTCTCCGTCACCTCTTTTGGCATTACTTTTTGTTTTCTTTTTCTAACAGGTAAAAAGGATAATGACGATTGTCTTTAAAGTGAAATGACGCCTTCTTTGTCTGCCTAGCCATTGCGGTGCTAGAATAGTCTATGAAAGCAGTGTTTACATCTCTCTAGCAATGAACGTTTCTTTGGAAATTCATGAGTGAGAATCATAACTTTCAGTGAAGAAAAAAATTCTTGAATGCTAAATAAAAGCAATGTTTACATCTATCTAGCAATGAACATTTCTTTGGAAATTCATGAGTGAGAATCATAACTTCCAGTGAAGAAAAAAATTCTTGAATGCTAAATAAATCTTTGGAGATCAATCATTTGTCCCACAGATATTTAATTCAGCATCTCACCACTGTGTCCTGTAGGAGGCGCCAAAAGCAGAATAGGCCGGTTAGTCTCTGGAGCCAAACTGCCTGGACTTGGATCTGGGCTCTGCCTCCTACGAATGGTGTGATTGTGGACAAGTTGCCCAACTCTTGTGCTTCTCTGTTCTGGTCTTTAAAATGGGAATAATAATACAATACTTACCTCCTACTGATAGTGTAGGGATTCAATAAGTTAATATGTATTAGGGAAGTATTTAGAACAGTGCCTGGCAATTAGTAAGCACTAAATAAATATTAGGCATTACCATTATTGCCTTTATGCAAGTTGCTGCATAATTAAATACATAATTTACCAAGTGGCCACAGGATGAATGACTAGAGTAAGGCAAAGAGGTTCTGTGAACCCAGGCAGGAAAGAACAGTGAGGGAGGTATCTGAGGGAAATTATACTGATCCCAGGCGTTTGTCTAACACAGGGAAACATCTAGAATGGTGCCTGGCCCAGTGAGCACTCAGAGTGTGTTAGCAGTTGTTGCTTGACCTTAAAGTGGAATTTTTCACCACGTGAACATGAGATTAGGAATCTATATAAACGAAGGTAGGAAGCATAGAAAGAACTAATAATGCACTTTTGTAGTGGCTAATTGTGGGCTCAAGGTGACATTAATTGAAGGCATTAATCGCTCTTGGCTAGAGCTTTATTGAATCATCGATATCTTCTTGAAAAGCAATACGCCGGAGTGGCCACGGGCACAGGCTGTGGTCTGTCGGAGGGAGAGCCCCAGGTCTGCCGTGTGCCAGCTGGGTAACATGGGGCGCGTTATTTAATCTCCTCGTTTCCTTGTCTGTGAAGTGGGGGTGATAACAGCACTTGCCTTACCTAGTTATGGGGACGACTGAATGAGTTGATCCACGAAAGGCTCAGGGAGCAGTGTTTAGCACATGAATACTCAGAGTTAAGTGTTTGGTATTTTTACTGTTATTGTCACCCTATCCTGCCACTCACGATTGCAGGTTACTTCAGGGCTAAGTCACGCAGGGAGGGGACCACGGGCAGGCAGGCCTCTGACGTCCTTTCGGACTTGTAGTGGGCCTCACTGTCATATGGTTCTGACATGTTCGACTGCCTTCTGGCCCTGTCCCAGCCTCCAGGACCCAGCGTTACCATTTTTTCTTAAAGAGATTTTTACATCAAAAGCCGGCCAAGATTTCCTAACTCCTTTGAAAAATTTTAAAGAGCAAACACAGTTATCGAATGCTGAGGGATTTAGATGAGGCATCCTTATTTAATTTACAAAAATTTCCTGTTCACTTTAGACATGTTATAGAAATAGCAAATACATATATGAGTATATCTTAAAACTGGTATTTTTCCCATGCGATTTCTCGTTCTAAGAATACACACAAGCATTACATGTATACACATATATATGTGCATTTGCATATATACATATATACACATATGTATATAACATACATTTATGTAGTGTAACACTTATAAAGGTATCATATATGCCTAACTTAGAGTTTAATCTTTTCTTTCGCCCTTCCCAGGAATCAGTATCTACTCAGTGCAACAATTATGCAGAACATAGGGAAATGGTCGGGGATCTGCATTTTGGAGTTGCCTGTGTGCTGGCTTAGATTCGCATCTTCTTTAGCTGCTCTTTCTGCCCTGCCGACTTAGTCTTGGCCTCTAGCCCCGCTGCTCACAGCTGCTCCGTTTTGCCCTCGGATGTGAAGGCCTTGCTCGTCACCACGAGACGGGCAGCGGCTTGTTTTTATTTTCTTGCTGATAGCGAAGAGGTGATGCTGAGAAAATGTGCCAGCTGGGCCTGGCCTTTGACAGGAAGCTGTTTAAATAAAATCAGATGACATAGCAGTGGTTCTTCTTACTCCCCGCGGTGTGCACCGCTGACCTTATTGGGTGATGTTTTTCTTCTGCAATGAAAGTCAAAGGGCGTGTAAATACAATTTAAGGGAAAAATTTTTAACTAAATATCCGAGTGAGTAGAGTGTGTGCTGATACTTGTTTTTTGTTTGTTTTTTTTTTAAAGATTTTATGTATTTATTTTTAGAGAGAGAGGAAGGGAGGGAGAGAGAGAGGGAGAGAAACATGGATGTGTGTTTGCCTCTTGCGCGCCCCCTACTGGGGATGTGGCTGTCAACCCATGCGTGTGCCCTGACTGGGAATCAAACCTGTGACCCTTTGGTTCACAGGCCCACGCTCAATACACTGAGCCACACCAGCCAGGGCCTGACACTTGCTTTTGTAGCATAGCCAATAACAAACATCTCCAAATAACTCCCATTCTAAGCCTTGGTGGCCCTACTGAATTTTTTGGCCAGTCAAATAAAAATACGAAAATAAGGTCGGGTGGAAATTATTTCCCTTTTACTCTCTCCTTTGTCAACCTCCTACCTCATAGGTTACATTTGTCATTTGTTTTCTCTAATTTGCTATTTATTTCCACTGAGGGACAGAGCCCAAGCCAACACCCAATAGTTCAGAATGAAAGCTCTTTCCTCTAATTCCAACCGCCACTGGGATGTCATTCTCGCTAAGCTTCTTACCGGCTGGCTTTCTTCTCTTAAGTTGTTTATTCGATAGTGTGACTGGTGGGCCTAATGTCAGTCTACAGATGTGCACTGACGTGGTTCACAGCTGATGGTTTAGGGGAATTATTATGGAAACAAAGTATGGCTGCTTTGTTGTAGAAGTTCTGAGGTAATGATTTAATTTCTGGTGTCTGTATATATTCACCTATATTGTATCAGCCAGCTCTACTACTGCCTGGCAAAACAATAAAGCCAAACTCATTAGCTTCAACAACGGTCCTTTGTTATTATTGCTTGCATGTCTGTGCCTTGGCTGGAGGCCGGCGGATTGAGGTGTCGGGGGTGCGGTGGGGGCAGGGGCAGCTGAATGATTTCGCTGGTTTTAGCTAGATGCTCTCACATGTCTAAGGTCACCCTGGAGTTGGCTGGCTTTAGCCAGGCTACCTGTTTTATGTGTCTGTCATCCTTCTCCTGGGATCAATAGATTCTTCTGATAACCCTTCTCTTGTGACGGCAGAAGTACACGGATGAAACTCCAGGTGGGAAAATGCATTTTAAGACTCTACTTGAGTTAGGAAGCTAACATCCCCAAAGCAAGTGGTGTGGCTAGTCCCGAGGTGGGACTTCGTTCACAGTAGGAGGTCACTACGGAATACTAGGCAAAGGACAGGGGTAGCTGGTGGAGCGAAGAGCTGGAGCCAGTGATGCAATTTATTACGTACACGCTGAGGTGCTCATTGACTCTCGTTGATTTGAAGGATGCTGAGTGGGCCCCTTGAGCCGCTGGGCTTCTCTCTCGTGTCACACTTACCCTCCTAAGGCATAAAGTACTACAGGAAGAAGCAGGCCATGCCCCTGTGTGACCATCCAGGTACAACGTATTTCCAGTACAAGCAATTCAGACTAGACAAAGGACTAGTATCTAAAATATATACAAACTCAATACTCAACAGGAAAAAAATCCAGTTAGAAAATGGGTAAAAGATAGGAGCAGACATTTTTATTGATGAAGATGTACAGGCAGCAGATAAGTACATGGACAGGTTTTCTTTTCTTTTTTTTTAAGATTTTATTTATTTACTTTTAAAGAGAGAAGAGAAGGAGAGGGAGAGAAACATCAATGTGTGGTTGCCTCTTACGTGCCCCCTACTGGAGACAACCCAGGCATGTGCCCTGACTGGGAATTGAACCAGCGACCCTTATGGTTTGCAGGCCAACACTCAATCCACTGAGCCACACCAGCCAGGGTGGAAAGATGTTTAATACCATTAACCCTTAGAGAAATACAAACTAAAGCCACAATGAGATATCACTACAAAAAGCATAAAAGTATTTAAAAAAAACCCAAAAATATAAAAGCATAATTTTTTAAAAAATGTTACATGTTCTGAATTATTCTCTAGAGATACACTTTTGGCATATTTCCTTTTAGTCTTTTTTTTTCCTATCACTTTCTTCATTACTAGTGTACAAATTAATATCCAGGCTTTTCTTAATATTTTATTACAGCTCTTTGCCTTGCTATTAAAAAAGATTGATGCATGTAGCGTTACTGGATATATAAATATTCCGTTGTATGGGTGCACCATAATCTAAACCTTGCCCTTGCTCTTTCATGTTTTGCGCTGATAAATAATGCTGTCGTGAGCATATCTGTGCACAAATCTTTACCTACATGTGTAGCTATTTCTTAACGGCAAGACCGCTGGCCGCGAATACAGAGATCCGGGGCCCCGTCGCTAACTTGCACTGTGCTTGCCTGTCAGTTTCCTCACCTGTGAGATGATGTGGTTGAGCTCAACGGCCTTGAACTCGATGGCCTAGAAAAGTATCTTTCGAGGTGAAGGGCTAAATAGCTGTTTTGGTGTGGAGGCAGGAAGGCAGCCCCGCTTGCCAGTCCTCAAAACAGCTCAGGGACGGAGGGGCAGCTTCCTCGGGACTCTCCCCTGGAGGTGCTCAGCTGTCTTTGTGGGAAGTTTTGTTTCGTAGTTCAAGGGTCGTAGTTTGTCTGTCCGTCTCCATCCCTGATAGAGTGGTGACTTTATATGTAGAAATTTTCTTTTAAAATAGGGGCATAGGACACTGAGCATTAAGAATATAATGACCCATGTGACCCATGTTATGAACGTGTACGCTTTAAGAATGGCTTAAAGTGAAGGAACCACTGAATCGTTACCTGTCTTCACTGTGTCGTAACTTTGTATTTACTTTGTATGTCGATTTTTGCCTTTTCTTTTGTTTGCCTTGTGACTTAAGTTGCATCACACTTACGACTTCCCAGCCAGAGGACCTGACCTTGTCTCCATTTCCTGGCAGTGGTGTGTGGTCTTTTTCTCAGGGCTGTCTTCCGGCCGTGAATTTCAGGAGATTCTGAGGCTGTCTGTGTATTTCATCGCACTCTCTGTCCCAGCTTCTGCCAGGGATAAACACTGCCCAGTGTGGACAGCGGGGACATCCGTGTGTCGTTGCTGAGTGGAGAAAGTGTGATCTCTGCTCTCTCTCGGTCTCTATAGCCTTTCCCCACACCTGTCTGCAGTGGTTCGTTCTTGCAGGTGACAGTCTTCTAGTCCTTGGGCTCCTTTGGGGAACGGCGTTCAACTCTTCCTCATCCAGCTGCTTCTCTGAGCCGAGCTGGGCGCCTCCCCGGCCAGCAGAATCCTGTGTCAAGCACCGTGTGGTCTCCCTCCTCTGGCTGCCACCAAAAGGCCCTTTGTCTCCTTCCCCTCCCCCACGGCCAGGATGTGGCTCTTTCCACCCCAGAGAGATGGAAATTCCCCCCCTCACGCCCCCACACTCGGCAGCCTTACAGAACTAGCCCTAAAAGCAAAACACCTTCTTGCCCATCTCCATTTTACTTTAGGAAATACAAATTGGATTTAGGGGGCAGATCGTTTTCCTTTATGAATGTGAGTCCGACTCTTTCCTGGGTTGCAAGGAAGTTGCTTATGAAATACCATTTAATAATTGCGAACTCCAGTTTTTAGCTTCTGTGTCCACTCTTCCCCACCCCTGGCAGCAGTGGGTGGCTTTCATGAGACAGCCTGGGTCTAATTCTCCAGTGTAAATCCTTTCATAATGCGAATGATTTTGTTCCCCTGACCAGTGAGGGTTCACCGAGCGTGTGGTGTGAGTGTTTAAATGCCTTCTCCTTATTTCAGTAAAACTGGGATTAGGTAAGGAAAGCTGGTTTTGGAGAATCTCTCTGAGTTGTGGTTTTCTTGTTCTGCCCCCGTTTGCAATCTTGTCTTTTCCGTTTCTGCCCGCCTCCCTCCTCTCCCAGGGCTGCTGAGGTGCCAGGTCTGAAGCACACGGAACCGCATGGGGCTCAGGGATAGCCGTGCTTTTGTCTGTGCTGTCCTGTGGCTTTGTCGCTAACCCCCGGCCTTGTCATGATCGGGAAAGCCAGCGACAAACCCAGACCCAGACCGCCCAGGTCCAGCCCTTTTCTCTGGAGACGTCTGCAGTCCATTTCAGCAAGGGGCAGACGGTGGCTACACACTCTGGTTGCCCGGGGGGCTAGGGAAAGTTCTGGAAGTCTAGGGCTGGTTGAAGACATAAGTGAGGTTGTAGGGGAACAAAAGAAGACAAAAGACAGGGAGTGAGAAGGAAGGAAAAAACCCCAAATACTGTCCTTTGGGAGAAGGGTACAGAGATACCTCCTTACCACTGTCTGTGGTTCGCTCTCCTGAGACCCTGGTTGCCAGCCATTCGCTTCTTTCTTTCTTATTTTTAACTGTCCTTGTTTATTTATGTAGAACTAAGTAATACATGCACTTGGTTTGAAAACCAAAAAAGTAGAAAACACGATACGCTGAAATTCCCCCGCATTCCTGCGGGAAGGAAACAGGAAGCTCAGTTTCTTTCTTTGATGGGTCCTTGTGGAGTTTCCTTAGGCGTGCTTGCGCCCAAGCGGGTACACGTATGATTCTCACTCTGCCATTCATTCCTTTCCCCATTTATCTCCTCTCTTACGTACTCTTTTTATTCCCTTTTATTCTCCTCTCAATAATTCTTGGTTGGAGCTTTTTTTTTTTTTTTTGAGGAGAAAGATCAGTGGTCCTTTGTCTTACTTATGCCCGCGGCCCTGAGCCAGTTCACGCGTGTGCTTGTCTTCCTCCCACAGACGAAGCCGAAAGTGAGAAATGGTACCTGTCTACAGACTTCCCATCAGCCACCATCAAGACCGAGCCAATTACGGAGGAGTTGCCCCCAGGACTTGTTCCCTCTATCACTCTGACCATCACAGCCATCTCCACCCCTTTGGAAAAGGAGGAACCTCCCCTGGAAATGAACACTGGGGTATATACTCTCCTGTCTTCCATACAAACCGATCAGATCCAAAGACGTAGATTCTTATTCCCTAATGAGGCATGGAATCTGGAGCTAGTGGCTGTATGTGTTTAAGGGCATATAACTACGTATGTATACGTGTGTTCAGGATATGTTGATCTGGTGTCAGGACTGATGTATAATTTCCTTTAGCAGCATTGTCCAGAACAATTGGTAGCAACTATGATTTCATTTTTTTTCTATGATCAGCATGACAAAATAATTTAAAAAACATATAGATAGGCATAGTAAAAAAAGCGAGGGGGGAGGGGACTTTGCACAGGATTAATTTTTAAGCCAGTGGAGAGGGCCTGGTCAAGCTGATGGCGAGATCCGTGGCTTGCAGAGCCGTGGCTGTCGGGAACGCTAGCTTCTGTGAATATTTTTACCTTCCCGTTGACACAATGCTGAATTGCAGTGACCTAGTTCTGGGACCTCCCACCTACCAATTCTTACTGTGCTGCCCATGGAAAGTGTAAGAAATTGGGGATTTCTTCCTGGCTCGGTTCCACGCCGACAGCAAGTAGAATTTCGCCTGCTTTCTGGGTATGGCCAGTGTCTGTGACCAACCAGAGTCGTGCTTGTGTGTCTTCTGACACAGGTTGGGGCCAGTCATCACCCCCCTTAACGTAAAGTCTCAGGTGATAAAGGATGACTCCACCTTTAAGTCAGGTCTCCTCTGAGCAAGGAATCGTCTGCTTGTTCAGGATAAGGCAGCATGGAGCAGCAGCGCCACCCCCGCATGGCTGCACGCTCATTCTCCGTGCTTGTTGGTTACACCGCATTTACGAGAAGATGAGCAATTGGGCAGAACCCCCCTCGAGAGCTCCTTGCTCCACGGCTGCTTGAGTCTTATCATTGGACTGGCTCCTGGCGGCACACATTTTAGTTCAGTTGATTTTAAGTATGTGACTAGACAGCCCAGGGTCATGGCCTTGCCCCCGGTGCACGGACCAGATACCTCTCCTCCTTTCCCCACCAAGCATGTCATGGATGGATGTCGTTGGTCATCAGGAAGCCTGGAGACAATGAAGGCGATGTGGGTCACCTAGTGCTTACTCGGCCCAAACTGGCATGGGCTTGTGGCTCGTTAAAAATTTCTCAGACTATTGTGTGATACAGTGCATTTCTATTACCATAAAAACGGGAGAAAGTGGACTAATAAGGGAACTCTGGGCTTCTAATTTGGGGATCCTGAGGGTTCCAATCATTAGCTGTAGTGCTGGGTTTGGCACTACTTCGAGAGGAAGGTTATGACGAAATCACCTCCCTCTCGAAGCCACCTGTGCTCAGCCGAGCCTTGGCTGGTGCCGGAGAAGCAGGGCCACCCTCATGAGGCTGAAGCAGATGACAGGGAGCCCCCCTGGGTGTTTCATCAGGGTTCTTACTGGTTTTTAAAAACCGTGTTTGAATTTCTTCCTCTAGGTTGATTCCTCGTGCCAGACAATCATTCCTAAGATTAAGCTGGAGCCTCATGAAGTGGATCAGTTCCTCAACTTCTCTCCTAAAGAAGGTCTGTCTCCTTGCCTGTGTCCCTTAGGGTCACCAGAGAAAGGGGATGTGGGAGAAAGTGCTGGGGGTCTCTTGGTCCCAAAGACTTAGCTTGCTTCATGAAATAGCTCAGTTCTTAAAAGCCTTAATTCTAAATACAGATTTTTAAGGCTAGATATTATCTTCCCACGTATGTACAGACAGAGTCTTTCCAGCGGAATCTTTTACGTTGCTTTGACTCCCAGCCAGGGTGACTTCTCAGGACCTTTCTAGACTGCTGTGACTTGGATGGAGAACAACCCAGCTCCCTGCGCTGGAGTGATGCCCCGCAGAGGTGAAGGAGCAGTCACCCCGGAGTCACCCATTTCAACAGCTCTCACTTAAACCCTCTGGGAAATGAACTCCCAATATACCTGCTGGATCAGTTCATATCTTTAACTGCTGATTTTGGATGACAGCAGTGGCCAGGGGCCTGCTCACTGTTAGTGACATCCATGCACCTGATGGGCTTCTTGCCATCTGGTTAGAGCTCAGTGTCATACTTGAAGTTGTCATAGTTTCACTTTTTTCTGTCTCCATGTTAGTTTCTTTCTGACTTCCCCTCCCCCGTCATTCTCATAGGAAGCCTGCAGCTAGGATCCCTGACCCCTAAGTCGCACAGAGAACAGTGAAGGTCCCCCTGCCTTGTTTATTGAGACCTTCCCACACAAGCCAGCAGCCTGGCTGTGGCCTTCCTTTGTACTGAAACAGGGCTAGCTCGTGAGTGTAGTCAAAAAAGAGGAACTTCGTATGTGTGTTTGCCATGGAAGAGGTATGCGTGCTGTGGTGCATACTCGTGTGCTGTGGTATGTGCTTCATTGTACACGAGCAGTTCTCATGGACACATAGTCTGCCTTCATTCCACTAGGAACTGATTTAGGATTTGATTGAAACCATTTATTTATTTATGTATTTTTCTTTCTTTTTTTTTTTTTTGCTAGGTCAATTTTCAATTAGCATTTAATAATGTGCAAAAATTCTTTTCATAGAATAATTTTTTTTTAAAATATATTTTATTGATTATGCTATTACAGTGGTCCCATTTCCCCCCCTTTATTCCTCTCCACCCTCCCCCCCCACATTCCCCCTCCCCCTTAGTTCATGTCCGTGGGTTATATATATAAATTCTTGGCTTCTCCATTTCCTGTACTATTCTTAGTCTCCCCTTGTCTATTTTGTACCTACCATTTTGATTGAGACCATTTAATCAGGGTTGGCATTTGCCTTTATTATCAGCAAAAGGGAGAAAGGATTGTACTTTAAAAATGAATAGTATCGACTAGACTCCATCATTGAGAGACGGTATTTTTTTGCACCGAGTGATACACACTCGGACCTCTCAGCTTCAGATACTGCTGTAAAGTGGTTTGTTTTTTTTTTCATTTTTGTGACATTTGTTATTGGTAAGAAATACATGGTGTTCATTGAATTTATGTTGCAATGTGCCTCAGAAAGTGGCGTAACTGTACTAGCGAATCCCTCAGTGGCTCGGGCATCTGAGGTCACCAGAGGAGAGGTGGCTCCAGAGTAAATAGCAGTCCTCCCTCATTGTCCTCGACAAACAGAGACCAGGAAACTCAATATCCTCGAGGACCTCGAGCTTCTTGTTGTCCCAGCCCTTTCAGTAACCTAAGAGCGCAGTTCAAATGATATTTAGAAATCTGATACCGAGGCTCCGGTGGCCAAGTCAGTAACTTGTACTTGGTAGGAAAGTGGAAGTTCCAGTTGGCTTCAGTTTTCCTGTCATTTCTGTGTTTTTTTGTGGGGAGGGGCACCCTCTACTTAGAACAGAGAAATGAATTGAATAATTTGGACTGTGCCAAGTGAAAGGGACAGCCGAGCTCTAGGAACCCTTGGCTAGTTCTCAGAATGTCCCAGCCCCACGTGGGAGACAGCAGGAGTCCCTAATAGGTTAGTCTTCTCCTGATTTTTGGTTGTGTGTCTGTTTACCATCATCGAAAGATAAACTGAGGCATATTATAAATTTTGAGTTTATTTGAGCAAAAATCGATCAGAACTGGGCAGCACCCAACCGGAAGTAGTTAGAAGCGCTCCACTAACCAGCACTACGAGGAGAGGTTTAGCGGGAAGAGGCAGGAGCAAAGTCAGGAAATTATTGTTGGCTGCGGCCTAAAGCCTGTGTGGCTGCTTGTGATTGGTGTCCTTAGGTTTCAGGTTGGTGACCTTGGTGTGTTTACAGGCTTAGATTTTGGTTTGCATAGGTAGGGGCATCTCAGTATCATGGCTTTCTTATGTAATTCATCTGACACCATAAAGTGCCTCGGGGACTCACAGCCCTGGGGAAACCTTGGTTAACACACTCACGGGACTCCTGTCTACCTGAGCACATATTTACAGTGCATGCCTACCCTCCTTCACTGCCTGCAGCTGTTGGCGAGGTGTTGGCATTAGGGGGATATAGGCTTGTTCTAGAATATTCTTGAGCTCGATGAGTGCCCATAGACACTAAAAGGCCCAGGGAGCTCTTTGGCAAGACTTTGGCAGAGAAAAAGGGAAGCATCTAGCAAAAATTAGCATGTTAAAAAAAGAGAAAAGAGGGTCAGAGAAAGAGAATGAGAGAAAAAACCACGCGTGCTGTGAATGGAAATGGGACACCGTGGTCGGAAGGAGGTGGCTGAGAGGGGCACCACCTATCACCATTCCTCGGGTGTTCAGGTATTTCAGCAGGAGAATGAGCCACCTGGCTGCTGCTTGTCGCCTCCAGAGGCAGCTCTGGGCAGGGCCATTTTTCTTGGGTAAGTAGTAGTGCCTCAGAAAGTCCTTTCCATCGATAGTGTGTCAGGCCTTCTCTGTTTGAAGAAGAGCAGACGGCTGCCTTTCCATGGCCCCACTGATGTAAGAAGTATCCAAACCTGTAAAGAATGTTTATGAGTTTATCTGAGCCAAACTGACAATTGCCGGGAAGCCAAACCTCAACAGACTGAGAAGACGCTCCGGAGAACGGCAGTTTGCAGCTGCTTTTCTAAAGCATTCAAATCAAAGGAGACGAAAGGAGGGTTCCATGAAATCCATTGGCGGCAGATTTAGGGGCAGGAAAAAGCAAAGTGGGGACATCTCTGGGACTGGATAAAAGGCAAAGCGGAGAGACGTGCTTTTTTCATTGGTGGGTGTAGGGTAGTTACAGAGATGACGTGCGGGGAACAGGTAGCAGTGAGGGGCTCCGTGGTCTTGCCCTCCAGTGTGGGCGGCTGTGCTTTGGAGGCACAGAGAAAGGAAATTACTCTGATATTCCGAAGGTATGCCATCCTAGCTGCATCGGAACAGGGGGAGGTGAAGACTGGCCTTTGCTATGGAAGCTGTGGGCCTGGGGGGTGAAGACGCTCCATGACCTGCCCAGCTGGGACTTGGCGATCAGACCATCCTGTGAGGCGACTTTCGGTCACTGGGCTTGTCAGGCCTGCCACGTGCCCCTACTCCCAGCTTGTCAGCCTTATTGCACAGCCCATTTTTTGTTCCCAGCCCCTAGCAATTCCCTGGCTGGCCGATCAAGCCCAGGTGTGGGAGGCACCCAGGCGCTGTGCCCAGTTCTGAGCTGTTGCGGTTATGAGCCCTGTGGAGGCCCTCCAGGGCTGGGAGGCCAAAGGCTTACCAAGGTCCTGCCCCTGGGCGGGGTTACAGTGGCAGACTTTCAAGGTGTTTCAGCAGAGCGGAAAGATCCACCATTTGGAAAGGAGTGAGAGCCTGGAGCTTTTTTAAAAATAATTTTATTTTTTCTAATTTTATTTGCTTATTTTTAGAGAGATGGGAAGGGAAGGAGAGAGAGAAACATCAATGTGTGGTTGCCTCTTGCGCGCCTCCCACAAGGGACCTGGCCTGCAACCCAGGCGTGTGCCCTGACTAGGAATCGAACCGGACAACCCTTTGGTTCATGTGAACTCAGAGTGGATTCTCTCTTGAGACCCATCCTGACTGCCCTGGAGACATGCAGTTGACACTGACTGAGGCTCCTGGCCTAGCCTGGAGAATGTTGTGTACCTCCCTGAAGACAGGCAGAGGGAGGGCTCAGATTGGGGAGGGGTGGGGGGGCGGGGCTTTACAGGAGAGCCAGGCCTCCCCACTTATTTTCCAGGTCCTACTCTCTCTGCAGATGGGTTTAGTGCTTTCTGAATGTGATGCCTGGCCTCTTGCCTGCGGGCCCTGCCTGACACATCCTTCCAGAAAAGAACGAGCTTTTCTCAAACCCTCGTGGGCTCCCAGGTTGCTGGGGATTTTTTGTTGTTGTTTTTAAAGATCACAATACATTCATAAGGTTTACAAGTCCAGCCGTAGAAACGGTACAAAATGAATGCAGTAAGGTTGGCCAGCACTTTCCCTATCTACCCTGATTCCCCCCTGCCCTTCGCTCGTCATTTGATTAGTTTCTTACTGAGTTGCCTGTGCTTCTTTAGGCAGGTACAAGCAAATATAACCATATTTTTTTCCTCCTTTTTGATATGAAAGGAGGATTGCTTTATATACTTTTCTGCACCTTGATTTTCCCTCTCTCTTAACCATGAGCCTTGCATCGACTCATGGAGGCCCCTCGTTGTTTTGTTCAGTTGCCCCGCGTCCTGCCATTCGGATGTATAGTTTGTTTACAAATCCTGCTTCATTGCTGACGGCTGAAACCTGCCTTCTGTTCCCCAGCCTCTGTGGACCACCTGCACCTCCCGCCCACCCCTCCCAGCAGCCACAGCAGTGACTCCGAGGGCAGCCTGAGCCCCAGCCCGCGCCTGCACCCCTTCGGCCTGCCTCAGACCCACAGCCCCGCCAGGGCCGTGCCGCGGGCCCCCTCCACCCTTTCCAGTTCTCCGCTCCTCACAGCGCCTCATGTAAGTCTCGGCTGCATCCCTGGATGGGAACCCGTTTCATTCTGTCACCCGGAGTGCGTGCCATTCCAGGCCCCTTGGTTATTATTCCTGTCAAGAAGCTTTAGGTTTAAAGCAGGGTGATCGTCTTAAAGAACATTTTTCAGAATGGCTTGCCCTCTCACCTCGTAACACATTTCTCTCTCTCTGCACACCTCCCATTTTATGTGTGTGTTTTACGTGGCAGGAGCACGAGGAATAAAAATGTCTTCCTTCCCCCTCCGAATTACATCACACACATTCACCATCCACATAGGTGAACCCTGTGATCTACAATAGAAAAGAGCTTCATTTTTAAAGAAGCAATCTTTGGTGAGCTTAAAAATCTCTCAGGGATTGAACCCTTTCATGTCTAAAGCTCAAAAGTGTAGTTTAGCCTTTTTTCCCCCGTGATAGGGCTTTGAACCCAGTGCAAGTCAGAGGCCATGCGCCATCTTTCACCCTTAACATATATAACAGCATCGTTCTCCAAACGGAAATAGGCCAGATCATTAACTTCTTCCTGTACTGAGGAATTAATCGATTCTTATGAAATCTCAACACTTCTACTCAATTGATTGAATTTATACCATCTAGAGAAATTTGAGTTAAATCAGGATATTTAAAAATTCTCTGGGAATTATCTACCAACGTGATTTTGAACCTTTGAAAGTTCATGACCAAGGACAGAGGAATGAACTCTTTCTACTCTCTCTTTACCTGCTCGACTCTTAACTCGACCTCTCCGATGACAAGCCCAGCTTTCGCCTTCTGTCCCTGCGTGTCCTCCCACAGTTTGTCCATGCTGCACATTCGCAGTCAAATCCCCCGATGTCGCATCATTTTCAGCAGCCTGGTTGTTTGCTGGTTACCCACGGGGGTCGGGCCCTGGTACCTCTGCTCTGTACTAGCCTCGACCCTCTGCAGCTTCAACAACTCCTTACCCCCCGGGAGGCAGAGGAACATCTGCACTTGTCAAAATACTTCCTTTTGCTTGGAATGCCTCCCACTCTTGTACCCGTCACCTCCTTTCCCTCAGGAGGCCCAATTCCCACCCTGAGCCTTCCCGTATTACACAAACTCATGTAAGTATTATTCCTCCCAAATTTTTACGCACCTTGAGTTAATATTTCAGCTTAGCATTTTGTTGCTCTCATCTTTTCATGGTATATCAGTGCAGTCTCAGTCTTGATCAGAAGCTGCCGGAGAGACGGAGTTTGTTCTGAGTCCTCCGTGGCATTTAACGCCGAGCGAACACTGTAGATGCTCGGTTTGTTTGACTCATCATAAGTACGTCCTTCTATCGGGGGTTAGATGAGATGAGCGACAGTCCTCATCTTCACCGATGACGGAGAATCTGGGCCCCTTAGCAGTGAGTGGAGGCCAAGAAGCAACCCCTAGTGGGACGAGAGTATCTCACACAACTGTGTTTTCAGGAGACAGCAAAACCCTGTCCCACACGTAAGCTCCACCCTCACCACTCCAAGGCCAGGAAATCTCCAGGGCTGTGAGCAGTGAATTCTGTCCTTTACTTTTGATGTTGCAGCTAGTGGGGCACGTTCTGGGAAGCAACGGGGAGGTTTCTTTCCCTTTCCCTTGAATTACGATCCGTGGGTTCTAACAGCCACATGAGAATGTCTTTCTCCATTTCTGCTTCAAAGTACCTGTTTCCCGCCGAGAACAGACGGGGCAGCCTTTTCTCTCGGCTGTTGTGTAGGACATTGTGACAGAGTCTCCTTGCCCCTCGGGAGGGGTGGCCTCAGCCTGCCCAGCTATCCTTCTCTGACCTGACCCCCTTCTGCTCCTTGGTTTGCACAGAAACTGCAGGGCTCAGGCCCCCTGGTCCTGACAGAGGAGGAGAAGAGGACCCTGATCGCCGAGGGCTACCCCATCCCCACCAAACTGCCCCTGACAAAATCAGAGGAGAAGGCGCTGAAGAAAATCCGGAGGAAGATCAAGAATAAGGTGAGCCCTTCAAATCCAGCTGCTTCTGTGGGCAAAGACCATGAGCAGGATGGAGCCTGCGTGCCTTCCCTCCCTTCCTGCTGGCCAACACCCGCCTATCCCATGGTGGGACCGAGTCTCAGCCTTTCCCTTGCCCTGGGCCAGGAGCAGGGGAGGGGGGACATAGTCATCCCTGGCCCTGACTTCCTCCAGCCCCTGCATCCACCCACTGGATCAGTGGGCTCCCCAGTGGGTGTGCGCATCCTTGGTGCTCAAGATGAGTCATTCAGGGTGGGAGGGAAACAGAACTTTCACTGATATCATTGAAAAAAAATCTCAGCCTTTGAAATTTCTGTTTTACAATGTATACAATATTTCCCTTCAGTGGGGTGTGTCTATAATTTCTTTTTACTTAAAATTTTTTTCAATTACATGCAATATTATTTTGTTTTAGTTTTAGGTGTACAGCCTAGTGGTTAGACAATCATATCTTTTACAAAATGTTCCCCCCGATATTTCCAGTACCCACCTGGCACTGTACATAGTTATTACAATATAATTGAGTGTGTTTCCTAGCCTGTACTTTGTCTCCAAGACTGTTTTCTAACTGCCAATCTGTGCTTCTTGAGTCCTTCATCTTTTTTACCCAGTCTGTCTGTAATTTATAAAAAAATAAATGCTCATGGGTGCTTGCTTAATCCTTTTTTGGGGGGATTGGGGTTTTTTTTTTAGATTTTATTTATTCGTTTCTAGACAGAGGGGAAGAGAGGGAGAAAGAGAGGGAGAGAAATATCAGCTTGTAGTTGCCTCTTGTGTGTGCCCCCGACAGGGACCTGTCCTGTAACCCAGGCCTACACCCCGACAGGGAATCGAACCAACGACCCCCTGGTTCGCAGGCCGGCGCTCAATCCACTGAGCCACACCACCCAGGGCTGGGTGTGGGTTTTTAGATCTTCAGTCTAACACCCTCCCAGCCGAGTTATTTTGGCGGCTGTGAGGATTGGGTTTTTTATATAAAGTTTCCGCAGACCATTGTCCTGCATCAAACCAGTGGGCGGTGCCCACAGAGGTGAGCAGGGCCTCCGTGATCTCCGCCAAGGGCTCCTCTCTGCCGTCTGGACAGGGCTGGCTTTCTGGTGTAACTGCTACTTGACCCTTTTTCCTTTTTTCTTTCCTCATGTCTCAGATTTCTGCCCAGGAAAGTAGGAGAAAGAAGAAAGAATACATGGACAGCTTGGAGAAAAAGTAAGCCTCTCGCCAAACGGGTTGCGCTTATTGGGGGTCAGTGCACACAGAGAAGTGGGGGTGCGCACCGCTCCGCAGGGAAGTCCCTGCCTGCTGCCGGGAGAGCCCGCTGGTTTGTCAGCCGTGTCTCGCCTGCCACCTGGTGGTTCCTAGAGGGGAAGCGTCTATAATGGCAAGGAGTAAAAATACAATCTTTTTGTTTAAAATTAAATTTATTGGGGTCACAATGGTTAATAAGATTATATAAGTTTCAAGTGTACAATTCTGTAATACATCATCTGTATATTGTATTGTGTGCCCGCCACCCAAAGTCAAATCTTCTCCCGTTACCATACGTTTGACCCCTTTACTCACTACTTATCCCCTCCCCCGCTTTCTCTCTGGTGTCCATCATACTGTTGTCTGTGTCTGTGAGTTTTGGTTTGTTTGTCTTGTGTATTCATGCGTTGCTTTCAGTTTTATATCCTACAACCTATGGTCCTTCACTTTTCCTGTCGATTTCACTTAGCATAGTGTTGCCAGCCAGGCACTCGCACTCAGTCTTCGTAGGCATTTGGACCACATCCATTTCCAACCAAAGATCCCCGAGTCCTTGAAGGCTTCCTTTCAAACAGGTACAAATATTGACATTCACGCCCCCGGAGCTCCGCAGGGGACAGGCGCCCTCCCTCAGTTGATCAGTTTCGGTTGGCCACATCCCTCCCCCCAGAGAAGGCAGGCTGAGAGTTAAAGGTCATGCGGGACTGGTTATTTTCTGCCCGCTGTAATTCATGCCACAGGGCACCTTTTCCTCCTCTGAAAAGCCTGGACTATCAGAAGGGCTGTTAGGAAAGTATGAATTAAATCTAGTTTCGCACTGGCCCTGGGAAATAGTTCTGTAGCCGACAAAATAATACCACTTTTAGATGGGAACGAGGCCCCAGATCAGAAATGAATCTTCATGTGTATCTGGAGAAAGGAGTGGTCCATGGATCCTGGCTGGTTCTTGAAGTTTTTATTGGAAGTTAGCTTTTCTTGGGTAGTCCCATCCTGTTCTACCATTTTCTGTAGGCATCCAGGGTGAGGAGGTTTCTATGAAAGACTCTCTTTTGCGTCTTTGGGGCATGCATTTTCCTCCCCTCTCACCCTTCCGAGAGCCCCTTGGCTTCCTGCTGGTCCTTCCCACGGAGCACAGCAGGCATCAAGAGCTGTTCCGCACAGGGAGATGGGTGATGGGCTCTGAGCCACAGGGAACAGGTCAGAGGGAACAAGGTTGGAACACCCTCAGGGAAGTTCACATTCTGCACCACCCTGTTCCTTTTCTGTTACTGGGGCACTTGTTGCCCCACCCCTTTCTATTTTTTCCTTCTGTCTCCTCCCCCTTCTTCCCAGCTCAGGTTGGCCAGGCTCTTCCCCTCACCTTCCTGGAGTAGCTGGTTCCCCATCTTCTTTCTCTGATCCCCAATTCCTTCCACCAGAGCGTCTGGCTCAGCATTGCTCTGTTGATAAAATGAATTTGCTTCTTCCTCTCCCCTGGGCAGGGTGGAATCTTGTTCGACGGAGAACCTGGAGCTTCGGAAGAAAGTGGAGGTGCTGGAGAACACCAATAGGTAAGTGTTGCTGAGTCAGGGGCTGGGTGAACTGCCTATAAAGGAGAGTGGGGGGAGCAGGGGGCAGACCCATCCATGGCCAGAGCCGGAAGGAGAGTGAAGGGGATGGCATTGAAAGTGTAGTTGTGCCAGGAAGGCAGAACTCCTCCACACAGAGACATATACACATGAATACATGCATGTACACACATGCATGTGACCACACACAAGTGTACCATATGCACACACATGTTCTTTACTTTTTCTGAAACACGTGGCACTGATGAAGACACTGATTCTGACGAGGGCTATGATTGGATGGGGGCGTGTGGGTGGGGGGGCAGGGGTTAAGGAGAGGCTCGGAGGAGAATAAAGTCAATTAGCTTGATTCTCCTGAAAAGGACACCAGACTTCAGAGGTGGACAAGGAAGCTCTGGCCATTTCACTGTCACCCTATTTTAGTAAGAAAGGGTCTTTATTAGTGTGTATGGGAGGGGGGAGAAAATTAGGTTTGTCTTTTTGTTAGTTTTTAAAAAATTAATTATCTAATTTGTTATATTTCAAATGCATTTTGCAATATAACTCAAGGACAGACTGAGTTCATGAGTTTCCTCGGACTCCCTGTGCCAGGCACTCTTTGGAGCAATTGGTAGATATTAACTCATTTAACCTCTCAATAGCCCCACGAGGTGGTCCTGTTACCATCACACAGGGGAGGTAGCTGAGACTCAGAGAAGCTGGGGGGTTTGCCTGTGGTCACCCAGTAAGGCTGGTGCTGCATTTGAATGCAGACAGTCTGACTCTGGAGCCAGCACACAGGAGGACCACCTGGAGCTTCATTCTTGGGTCATTAGCCGGAGAAAGGGGTTAAGGTCTAGGGCTCAGAACCAGGCAGTTGGGGAGTTTCAGACAGAATGTGTGTGTTTGGGTGTCGTGTATGGTACTTACCTGTGCTTTGAGAGTAAAGGGTTTCATCAGGGGATCCTGTTGCCCTTGGTTGTTATAGAGCAGAACAAAATGTTCATCATTTCAAGGCTTAGCAATAATACTTTCTAGCCATGTTGCCAGTGCTGAAGGATCAGGTGAAATGTACTTGCCTGTCATTCAGTAATAATGTTATCAAATCTCCATGGTTTGTTGCTCCAACGGCAGGCTGATTCACTGTAAGTTAAAACTCCCATCAGGGAGAATACTGGCCATTGTGAACCCACCGACTGTCCCTCTGCATTTCCGGGAGCATGCACACACCTAAGCAGGTGGGGGCCGAAACCTCAATGCCCTGTAGACAGATGGCAGAAGTAAGTAACCATCCCCAGCTCCATGGGGCATCACCTTGATCCCCTGAGACAAAGAAGGTGTTCCCAGTACCACTTACAGATTCTGGTGTCATGGTCGCTTTTGGCCATTAGTCTTCTGAGGTGTCATCCTTTCTTATTTCCATCTTCACTTCCGCCAGAGCGGTTCTCTGGGTCTTGACCCCCTACCAGACTCTGTATCCATCTCTTTAGCATCAGGAGCAGATAGCAGTTCCCAGCCCATCCTAGTACTTTTTCCCCCACAAAAGCCTGGTGTTAGTAAGTGGGACAAGTCCACGCTGTGAACTTGTGTTAAGAGGAAGAAGAATCTATTCAGGATAACCTTGGAGTTGGGTCCAGGTTGGGTCTTGTCTTGGGGCTCTGTCTTGGGTCATGTCTTCCCGAAGCCACGTGGGGGCAGCAGAGGCTCAGCACAGGCTGTGCTGGCAGCCGTGGGTGCTGGTGATGAAGGGTCTCTCCTTCTCCAGGCTGACCTTAAAAAAAAGCTTACACACACCCACAGTCATTGCAGAAAAAGATCAGAAAATACAGTTTTCCTAAAATTGCAATATTTTTACTCAGATATATATTGACATGGTTGAGTTTGTACACATTTTATAAATTTAGAGTATTTTATACTTACATACATGTCTTTTGCACATACTCTTTTGTTAAGAAAATTTTCCATTTAGCGAAGCACACTGGCCATATTTTTATATCGATTAACACATTCCTACAGAATCCTTGTTTCTCCCAGGTTTGCTAAAGAACTGTCACCTGAGGAACGCTGACAGCTCCGGTTCCATGAACAGCAGCCCGGGTTCCGCCAATTGTCTTTTTCTTCTTCAATAATGGCCACGTCTGTTTGACTGTGACATTGACTATGACGCAATATGAGGCCTTGGGCACAGGTGGCATGTTTGAGCTTGGGGCCAGCATATCTCATGATCTTCTCCGACAGTTCTCCTTCCTGAGTGGACGCTCTCCTGGTCGGTTAGCCTCCTGGGACCCCCACTGGGGAAAACGGCCCTGCTGGTGTTGGCCCCTGCTGTGTCCTGTGACTGTCGGGCGGCCACTGTGGTCCCCCCCAACACAGAGTCCCATGTGTGCTCCCCTTGCATCTCTTCTCCCTCTTGGAGACAGATCTCTCCTGACAGAAGAGCCTTTTGTGGTGGTGATGGCTGACAATCGATTAATCTCTAATCTTCCCACAGGCGATCTTATCAGGGAGCTCTGGGGGGTATAATTTCTAAGTCCAGCAGCTTTCAGTGTGTTTTGGCTCACGAGGTTGAGAGGTAAAAGCGGAGCCTCTCCTGATGCCCACAGGGATGGTGGGCCTGCCTTCCCCTCGACTTCTTCCCCTGCTCCTCTGCCCCCGCCCCCAAGGCCACCCTTGCTCGGTTGTCACCCCGCCAGTCCCTGTGACTGTAATGTGAACGGTGGCTGTCTCCTGCCCTGAACCAGTCACGAGGAGTTGGTGTTTTGGGCGTGTGGGAAGGGCAGCCTTTTGGACCCTTTCCTCACGTCCCGTCGTGTAAGTGACCCAGTGTTTGAACTGAAGACAGGGCTGGGCCCATGGAATGCACACCTGTATTTGTTTTCTGTTTATGCCTCTCGTGTCATTGTCCTCTGGAGGTAGCTGGACAGAGGCAGGAGTGACGGCTCCGAGTGAGTGGGACCCGGGGTCACCAGAAGTGGGGTGGGCGCCACGTGTGCCAGTGTTTCAGAGGGCACGACCTGGCAGGAAAGATGAGCAGGTGTTTCATCGCTGACCAAATTTAACAAACAATGTACATTTTGCTATTTCTGGGCTGCACCCCGCCGGGGGCTTTTCCATGCAGATGAAATGAGTGCTCAGGTTAGAGTCGGTTCTCAGTCTTTCCGGGGCTGACCCCGTCGGCAGCAGCCACAGAGCATACTTTGGTGTCTAGGTGAAAAGACCCTTTTAGCTGAGCTCAGAAAACTGGAAGAGGATGGGGACAGGAGAGGACAGGAGGACGTCCTCTAACCCTTCCGCGGCGTGAAAGCACCTTCATGCTTCCCTGGCTCAGGTGATCCACTAATTGCATGCCCTCAGGAAACATGTGAGATGAGAGACAGAGTTTCCCAGGGGGCCCTTCTTCCTGTGCTCAGCCAGGAAACACATTTTCACTTACAAAGCCTAGGTGAGACCCGAGCCTGGAGGCTGGAGGATTCCCCCTGGATTTCCTGGGCTCCTCAGCCCCCTCTCTGAGCTGCAGGCTCGCTGGTCCTACCCTGGTCTCATTCCTGAGAAATCCCGTCTTTCCCCCTTTATGTTCTTTTCTCCTGCATGAGTGACCCCCACACACTGTCTAGCCCAGCAGTTTCTGGTGTCTGCGGCTCAGCTCGTTCTGCTCACTTTTTATTTGACTGTGAGGCCCCCTCCTTGAGCCCGGATTTGTGGAGTCACAGGAGCTTCAGTTTGAAGTGGATTTTACAAATCATCTTACTTAACGTCTAGTCACTTCATTTCACTGAAGGGGAAACTGAGGTCCAGCGAGATTAAGGTCATCCAACCATGAGAGGTAGAATGGGGACTAGAGCACAGCCACTTAATGTTTAAATGGGTCCTTACCTTGGTGTCTCGTCTGCTGTGCCCCTCTCTCCTTTGGTGACACTGCCTTTCTGAAGCTCAGAGCCACCACATTCAGCCTTGCTTCCGACCCCATGTTTTCGAGGACCCTGCTTGGGCTCTCCCCCAGGCACATCTGTCTGTGTGGGATGAGCAGCCAGCAGGACCAAGGGGGTGTGTCTATTCAGAGCTCTCCCTGTGCCCCTTCAGACCATACCCTGGTACCTGGGATCCTGGGTTCACTGCCCAAAGGGACTGAGTCTATTTCCAGGGCCTGTGTGGATCTCTACCCGAATGAAGTCTGTTCTGTGAAGCGTCAACCAGGACACCAGAGGGCCACCACCCGTTAAGCTGGTGGGTGGCTGAATACAGCTCTTTGTGAGGGCTGAGTGTGGAGTTTGAACCTAGGCAGGCATGTGCCTGAATCCTTCACTGTGTATGGGACCTGGGGTCCCATTTGGTCTGGTTTACAGAAGTCATGAGATTCCTGGGGCAGAGACCAGGGACTTTGTTGCTCACAGCACAGCAGCAGCACGAGCACTGGCATATTGGCATCCATTCCCTTTGCCCCCATGTTCCACGATGCATCGAGTGGATGCTGTGTTTTCAGTGGGTTTGTTCACAGCCAGGGAACCCTGAGCTCAGGGAATCCACTGCTTTTATAGCAAGCAGTAAACCTGCTTTTCGCTTGGGGGGAGATAGGACCTCATCTGCCAAGGTCACCAGCCTCCTAAACAACCCATGCTGTGTCCCATGGAAAAGAGCATTCGGGGCCCCGCTCTCGTGGCACCCTCAGTAAGGGAGCAGCATGAGACACCCAAGGAAGACTCTCTCCCAACTGGTGTGGGCAGAGCCGGAGACGAGAAGCAGGAGGAGCAGGCCGTGGGGGGACCAGCTCTGCCCATGCCACTGCTTTTGGGGAAGGAACCCTGGGGGGTCCAGGAATTCTAAGTTCAAACCCAGCCTCGGGGAGAGGTGGAAGGAGTGGGATGTTGGAGGGTCCTATGGGCAGAGTTTGCCTGGCCTGGGGTAGGTTGGGTGAGAAGATGTGTGGCATGTGGGTCTCACTGGTACCCTCTCCCCAGACCTCACAGGAATGAGGGACCTGCTTGTCCTCACACTTATCTCTACCGTAATCAGAATTTCTCAATCTTCCTTTTTGAGCCTCCTCCTAACTGTAGTCCTCTCTGGCTAACTCTATTTTTCCTGTTCTTTAAAACCCATATACGGTTCTTGGTAAAGGTCTTTCCAGGGAAGCCCACTGGGCTTTGGCTGTGGTCTGGCTCTCCTAGTTGGTGTGTCCAGTGATGCAGCTGTGTCCTGTGCCCCAGTTTGTGCTCTGCTCCCTCCACACTGTCACGGTCTTTGCTGTGTAAGCGCTCCCCTTCTCTTTAGACTGCCCCCAACCAGCCGCGCCCCTTCCCCTGCTCCGCGCGGACGGCATTTGAGTACCGATGAATGACCTCGAGGTTCTCCTCTGTAGAACTTTATCTTGGTTTAACTCACTTTTCGTTTCTCCATCATCTCCGACTTCTGGTTGTGGGAAGAGCATAAGCTTTCTTTTCAGATGGAAATACTTCAGACCTCAGAGGATTATTGGGTACCAGACAGAGGTCCCCAGAGAGATTAGCAAGGCATTTTAGTGTAATTTAGTGGTGAAATTAGAAATTCCGAGGCCGCAGAAAACATCCTAGGATGCTCCTTTTTGTGTTCCTGGGGCAGTAGGTAACAGAATATTTCAGAAGTGCCCTCTCGTCCCTGCAGAATCAGCTTCTTGTCATGCAGCAGTTACACAGAATGAGAAAGAAAACAGTTCATACCCCCCGCCCCCTTTTTCATTTAGGCCAGAGCCCCATGAACAGCTCTGAAAACTGAAGCGGAAGATCATACATAAATGAGTACTTACTCATAGTGTAGGATTTTCACAGAATGTGATTGTCTTTTGTACATGCTACACTTCACTATTTAAAAGTCCTTGAGCCCTGGCCGGGTGGCTCTGTTGGTTGGAGCGTTGATCCACACACCGAAAGGGTGTGGGTTCGATCCCTAGTCAGGGCGCATACCTAGGTTGTGGATTCCTTCCCTGGTTGGGGCATGTATGGGAGGCAACTGATCATTGTTTCTCTCTCTTTCTCCTCTCTCCCTTCCTCTCTCTCTGAAATCAATAAACATATCCTTGGGTTAGGATGAAAAAAAGAAAGTCCTTGAGATAATTTACAAGAATCCTTAGATGTTGTTATGCCATGTATGAAGTCCTAATCATTGACATGCACCCCCCCCCCCCCACCTCCCCACCCTGCACCCGGGACACTCTCCTCCTAACCCTCAGATCTTCTTAGACCCTAAGAGGAAGACTGGGGTGGGATGGGGGTGGGGCGGGGTAGGATTTTGTTTCAGGAAGACATGGGTGCTTACCCTCCTGAAGCCACCCGAGGGCCAGATACATGATTTTTGGCATGTCCACGCTAGATCAGTGGCACCTAGCGTTTTTTGATTGCCTTCATTTTTACATTTTGTGTAGCGACTCAAGACACACCACACGTACATGTATATCATGTACACAACCAACACAGATGCTTCACAACCAACGTTATTTATTATGTGCAGTGCTCTCAGATATTTGGTGTTCTGTTTTGTTTAAAAAAATACACCAGTCACAACCCAATCGTTTTTACAGTCCACTAGTAGCTCATGATTTGGAATTTGGAAATTACTACTCTAGAGAGTTGCGTCAGGATGTGAAGAAAGTTCCTCCATCTGTGTAGGAGGCTGATTTTCCCAGAGAGGGTTTCTCTGCACTCACGTATGTGCGCACCCACTCGACGGCACAGCTAGTTCCAGTTCTGCGTAAGGTGTATTACAACACTCAATAGGAAGTATGTCTGTAAAGAGGGCCTCGTTGGAAACTGCCGGCACAGCCAGTAATTGGGAACCACCACTTTATTCTTCCTGGGTCCTGGTTTCCGACTCCAATGGGAAATTAGGTTCCTGAATGTTCAAAGTACAATGTGCAATAGCATTATGGCTATTCTCTCTCTCTCTCTCTCTCTCTCTCTGAATAAAGGAAACAGAAGAAAACAAAACTCAACCAAACACAACTAAAACACATGAGTCTGTTGATGCGTTTCCCAGTTATTAGAAGATTGTGTCTCATACTCTGGCGATGTTTGAATGTTTTGCCTGGTCTCCCCTGATACGCCTCCAGGATCCAGGGTGATGCTTTATTTTGGGCAAGGCTGGCAGCTTCTTTCGGCTGCTCTTTTGCAAGGAACTGTATGAGGACAGCCACTAGGTTTATTTTTACATCTCACCACAGGACAAAATCCACATTTTCAGTTGCACGTTGGACACGCTGATTTAACAAGTCGTGAGAAATGTCTTGGCCCAAATAAACATTCGCTAAGAGCACTGCTTTCTCTAAATCAAGACCTTATTCCCAGAAGCCCAAGACTCCAGTAAGCCCTATTCAGCCACGGTCACTGATGATGTAGAATGTAATGATCAGGGAGAAGTTTATGGGGAGCTTTGAACGCCCTTTGGGGTCTGTCCTCTGGTTGATTTTATAGCTTTAGTTTTAAAATAGTTCTTTCGTTCAGCTGATGGCTGCCATCTCTCTACCCAGCCCTTCGTGCAGGCTGGGTAACAGCTGTCACCCAGGCTGTCGGTGCTGGCTGGGGCGCCTGTCCCAGTGACATCTGGGAGAGTACCACGTCAGCCCAGAGCATGTGAAGTATGAGGTCCCAGGCTTCATCTGTCATGGGCGAAAAGACATAGCAAGCACTCTTCAAAGGGGTGTGTTTCAATACACCCAGAGCACCCCAGAAGGGGTTCTCTCTTCACTCTTGTTGGCTGGCGAGGTCAAGGGAACGAACTTTGTTTTGACTGGCTGCCTAAACTCAGGGCTGATGAGAGGTACAGAGCAGCAGCACCAGGGTCTAAACTCAGGGTTCTCTGCCTTGGGAGCCTGTCCCCCTATTCCGACGCGAGTACCCGCTTCACCATCCTAGAGCCATCTCATCAGCTCTTCCGGGGTGTGGCAGGGACATGGGTCTTGTCATTTTCACTTCTGTAAAGGAAGCCCAGGTTTGCGTGCCCAACACCTGAGGTAGGGCAAGGAGCGCCCGCGATTCTTTTATCCGTCACTTGGCATTTACCTTGGTGTGTCCAGGGAAGCACCGCAAAATGGTCCTGTGCTGTTACCGTTTTTGTTCATGTCACCATGACCGAAACTTCGTTAGGACATGTCTCATTGCCATTGAGCTGGGCTTTACTGTGGCTCTTCCAAAGGCAGTTGGTCCCTATTGATAGTGACCTTCTCTTGTGTAATGGTGGACACATCTTTTGGTTGGGCTGTTGTCGATACATTAATATTACTGGATTTGAGAAAATCTACTTAGCTAATACATATTTTGGGTATTAATCTTTTGCGGTTATAGATTAGTGTACCAAGTACAGGGGGGCATGGAGTCAGGTCTCAGTTTACATCCGAGGTTTTCCATCGACTAGTTCTGGGTCTCGGAGACAAGCCCTGAGGATCTCAGCCTGTGAAGTTCCTGGAAGTCGATCAGTGGATACTCGGTCACTGTTGATTTTCTTTCCTTGTGACGAAAATGAGCGTTTCTGTGGTATGGGTGTGTGTGAATTCCCTCAAGTTGATCAGACCAGAGAAGTGTCTCTGGATTATTGGGATGGGTGGACCAACCCACTTTCCTCAGGCGAAGCCACGCACAGTTGATGGTGGGCGGTGCTTCACAGTCTTGTCCTCTCCACCGTGGGCGGGGCTGCACAGTCTCCTCCTCCACCGTGGGCGGGGCTGCACAGCCTCCTAGTCTCCACCATCAGTTCGGTTCAGCCTGGCCAACCCAAGGAAGACAAGCAGCAGCAAACCGCACGTTATAAATCACTCTTGCTCTCCACCAAGGTTTCAAAGTAAAAAATCTGTTTTAAACTACACGTTTGCTGTCTTAAAGAATTGGATTTTAAACTGTTGGAAATCAGGGAGGGACCACCAAATACCCCTTTTCATTTGCAGTGGGTTCAGAGTGTAATTATCTTGGCGTTTGCAGAGGATGTGCTAATGAGTGCCAAACGAAGTGCCACGTTGCCCGTGGGCACGAGGCCTTCTCTGCCGCCCAGCCAGACGGCAGCACTCCCTCTTCCCGACTTGCAGCACGTGGCCTGAGGTGTTCCACTGTTGGGGTTTAGGGGTGTCTGGCCTGCTAGAGGTCTGGTTTTAGGGGACCGTGGAGCCTCCTGGGAAACTCTTCATTCTAGGGAAGGGGTTACCAGGCCTGGCCACCTCAACCAGCATTTGGCAGGGAGGAGGGACTCTGAGTGACTAGGTTTTCTCAGCGGAGCAGGGAAGAGGCAGGGAAGAAGTGGGGGAGGGTATGGGTGAATAGGGACAGTCGGTAAAAATGGAAAACGGTGGTTTCACTTTAAAAACACCTTCGACTTTGGAGCAAAAGTAAACGGGTTTGGTACCATCTGGAAAGCTGCTATCTAGCAGAAGTCTGGATGGAGAGACCTTCTCCTCTGTGCACAGGGCACAGCTGAATGTGGGCACCTCGGGTGCCAGCAGAAGTGCCTCGTGGGAATGGGGATGCCCAGCAGAAGTGGCAGTCGTCATTCACAGAGGTGGCTCTTCAGCAGGCAGCCCAGGAGACAGGGTGGCCCCTGGCCATTGTTCAGCTGGCAACAAAGATCTTACTGCCTGGCACGGTGGCAGGTGTACCCACCTGTATATCTGCCCTAGGACTTCCGGAAAACATCTGCGAGAACCCAGTGGGGCCTTTGGGGCTGGTACCCACAGTGGTCAATGGCATGCATGCTCCTGCCAGCCCCATTGCAGCTCTGAGAAGAGAGCCTTCCCACCCGCGGGGGAAATGGGTGTGTGGGCCACCACTTGGCGCTCAGGTTTGGAAAGGCAGCCGTGCTGGGGTCAGAATGGAGTGCTGCTGGGAGGTGCGGGGAGAAGAGAGAAAACGTGCGAGGAAGAAAAAAATCTCGCCACATCACGTGATCATTTAGCGCAGGGGTGTCAGACTCATTTTCTCCAGGGGCCACATCAGCCTCGCAGTGACCTTCAAAGGGTTGAAATAATTTTAGGACTGTCTAAATGTAACTGCTCCTTAACTGTTCAGGAGTTGAGATTACATTCGGCCCCTTTGAAGGCCACTGGGAGGCTGATGTGGCCCTTGGAGAAAATGAGTCTGACACCCCTGGTGCAGACGTATTCTTTGTTTTCCAGCCTCATGGAGGCATTGTCAGCCAGTGAAACTGTCAGACCGTTAAAGTGTGCAACGTATGACTTGGTGTATGTGTACGTTGTGGAGGGAGTCCCCACAGTGAGTTAATTAACACATCTAACGCCTCACATACTTACCTCCTTATTTTTAATTTTTTCGGTGAGAACGTTTAAGCTTCATCCTGGTAGCACATTTTAATGATACAATACGGTGTTATCGACTGTAGGCATCACATTAATACATTAGCTCCTCAGACCTTGCTCATCTTACAGCTCCAAGTGTGTAGCCTTCGAACAACGTTGCCCTGTTTTCTCCGCCCGCCAGCCGCGGACAGCCCCTCTTCACTTTTCTACTCCGTTTCTCTGAGTTCGACTTATGTGTTTGTTTATTTTTTTGATTCCTCGTATTACTGATACCATGTAGTATTTGTCTTTCTCGGTCTGGCTTACTTCACTTAGCATAATGCCCTCCAAGGTCGTCCACGTGGCTGCCGTGATGGGATTTCTTTAAAGCAGGCTCTAAGGCCACCGTGCTCTCAGTGATTTTCAGCCTCGAGTGCCGTACAGGACACTTTTAAAGACTGTGTTGTGTGAGCAGAGTAAACATGAATTGGGCCGAAACCACGTGTGATTCTGTTTCTAGATGATCGTGAAGCAAAAAATTTGCAACTAAGTACTAACAACCCTCGTATAAAAGAATTTCAATTCACGATACTCATTGATGGGGTGGACGACTTTGTTTTGCTGGAATTAAACTCAGTGTGGTCGGGGACCACACACAGATGCTGGGATTCAGAAGGCCTCCCCTGCATGTGCTGGGGGAGGCTCCCGTTCCACCCCCACTCCTACCCACTAACCTGATGAAAGCTGTATCATCCTGTGGCCAACCCACCTGTGACTGACTCGCCCTCAGGAGACTCGCTGTGTTGGCACGTGCCCAGGAGAGGTTGCAAACCTGGGAATGACCTGCTTATTCAAACACGTGAAAGCTGTTCAGGAGAGAGACGGGGGGAGAGGCACGTTATGAAAGCCCCGACTTCTGCAAACAAGTGGTGGTTTTGTGTTTCCCAGTGAACTTGTCTGGCTCTCTAAAGTGACATCACAGCATGAATTTCTGAGAATCTGCGACTCAAGGAAGAGCATCTGCTTGTAAAATCTTTCCACTTTGCCTTGTGCGTGGGGCTTGGGGAGAAGGGGGGAGGGAGGGAGGAGCTTCAGCTCTTGACTTTGCTCCTGCACAATTCACCTCCGAGGTGCTCATTCGGGGGTGGGGGGTTGTAAGATTCTTGTCTATGGCTGGCCGTGGTCGGGGTTTGCAAAGAATTCCGCCATCTGCTCTTTCTGTGACCTGAAGTCACACAGAGCAGGATATACTATTCTCATCCCAAACTCTTCCCTTCTCAGGGTAGGCACAGGCCAATTTTAGGGATAGAACAACTCTTTCTGTTCCTGTGCTCTGTCTCTTCCGAGAGAGAGATCAGTGAGTATCTGAGGATGGTTTCTGAGATCCTGGCTCTGAGCCCATGTTCAGCAGAGCAGGCTTCTTTGCCTTTTCATACTGTGGGCTCAGTTTTGGCGAGAGAGGCACTGTCCGCTTTCAGGGACCATGAGACCTTGGGGTGCCATGGCTGTTTGCCTCTCTGCCATTCTTGCCTTTCCTCTCTTTCTCTCTTTCTTCAAGTCAGCCATCTGAGATACTAGCTCAGGGATAGTATCATCATTTCCAATCACAGCCACCACCTTTGATCACTCCGTCCATTGTTCTCTCCTTTCTTACGTCTTCTTCAGTGTTTCTCTTCTTTTGGGCAAATGCGTTCTCCTGTACCACCATCAACAGCCAGTCAGAATGGTGTTTTCACTTTTTCTCTTTTTCAGCGGCTGACAGACAAGTCCCAGTATGTCAGAGATAATTTGGGGCACTCACCTCTTACCCAGAACAGCACAAGAACTGGGCAAGTGGTGAAAGTGACTGATTCGGAGCCCAGGATGCTCTGTGACTCCAGCACTGGAAGGCACTGGTGTCCTCACGTTCTTCCATAGGAGACTGTCCCTTGGCACTCTCTTCAAATTCAGCCACCAAATCACGGCAGCTGTCCTGGAGCTCAGACAGGTCCCCCCAAAGCATTGTGGTATCTCTCAGACTCCCTTCATGGTTTTGATTCTTTCCCTTGCAGGACTCTCCTCCAGCAACTCCAGAAGCTTCAGACTTTGGTGATGGGCAAGGTTTCTCGCACGTGCAAGTTGGCTGGCACGCAGACTGGCACCTGCCTCATGGTGAGTTTCCTGAAGGGACAGTACCGTCACTGCCCAGCCCTGTCCCCAGTCTCTAGTCTCTCCCCAACTTGCCAAGTCCAAGGGCGTGGGATGGAGGAAGCTGCTCTCTCCGAGGGACTGACCGGTAATGCAGTCTCTTGACCTGATGGAGAGAGCCTTTCTCCCTGGCCTCCCGGGTGTCGCGGGTATAAAGGTTTTCTCTGTGCAGCTTGGAATTGACAGCTCCTGTGCTCTCCCTCTCCCTGCAGGTTGTCGTGTTATGCTTTGCTGTGGCATTCGGCAGCTTCTTTCAGGGCTACGGGCCCTATCCTTCCACCACCAAGATGGCTCTGCCCGGCCAGCACTCCATGCCGGAGCCATACACAGCCTCTGTGGGTAAGGCCGCACTCAGCCGCTTGGGAAGGCTCTTCATTTCATTTCTCTGGAGCTTTCTGAAGGGAGTCTTAGGTGAAAGTCTGGTTTTTAAAAAGTGGTCCAGGTGTAGCTTCTCCGTGGAAGGGAGGGAAGAGGCGGCAGAGTGGTGTGCCCGCCTGCTGGGAATTCTCCAGAGCTCAGCAGAGCACACCTTGCAGACTATACTGCTCATGACTCTGTCCCCTGGCAAATTCTGATGCCTCCTTCTGGAGTTCTGCGGAAGGGGAGGGGTGTGGCTTTTGGGGGGGGAAGGAAACGTTAAGCTCTCATGTCCCTTTAAGGGGATTCCTGTGCTTCTACATCCGTGCAGTAGAAACATACATACCATTGAAAGAGCTTGTAAATGAAAATAAAGAGCCAGTCTCTCGTACAAAACATTATGCCCGAGATTTAGAGACCCTGGAGACCGAGGTGTTCGATGGGAAATATGTGATGTCCTCACCTGGATCAATGATCTCTCTTAAGTACTTAGGAAATAAACAGGTGAGAGGTAGGGATCACAATCCACGCTGATGCACACAGACATGAGAGGGCCAAGCGTGGGATTAGGGGCCATCGGATTGGGGTGAGACACCCTTTTGCAGTTGTGGACATTTGTGTCTTCACCAAGCAGGTATACCCTGCCAGGTGCATGGCAGAAATGCTGGCCTCGCAACCAAAAGTTTCAGTGGTCTCTTGGGAAATTCTTATGTCCCTAAGCAACCAGCTCTCTCAATTTAAATGGAAGCCCATGAGAGCAGCTGTTGTACAGAGTCATCTAGCTCCGCAACTACCCAAGGGATGAAAGAGACTGTCCCTGCCATTCGATTTATTTATGGCGTTGTGTCCTCGTGCCCGTTTCTAAATGAAAATATGGTTTCCTGCCCTTGTACCTCCTCTCCATGCAAGACCCACTCAGTGGGAATGCTTATGTTAGCTGGGTCTGGATATCCCTGAGTACTTCACTCCCCTTCCCAGGCAGTGTTTCCCTGAGGTGCTTTGGGCAGGCAAGGAGGGGAGTTTTATTTTCAGAACAGCAGGTGTAGCTGTTTGCATCTTATTTATTTGCTTTTCTATAGTTCTTCCAGCACAGTATAATTGGTACAATATTTCAATGCACAAAACTCTGAAACCTTTATGGAAAAGAAAACTCCAGGTGGCACCTGGGTCTAGGGCAGTAAGACCCACAAGCTATCATCTGCCCTAGCCCTGGGCATCGAGAGATGGGATGGGGAGTGCCCTCGTGGGCTCTCCCCAACGCTTGTCACTGTGCTCTGTCCTCAGTGAAGTCCAGGAACCTGCTGATCTACGAGGAACACTCTCCGCTGGAGGAGCCGTCCAGCCCGGCCTCGGCGGGGGAGCTTGGGCCCTTGGATAGAAGCCCCTCCCTGCTCAGGGCGTCAGGGCTGGAGTCCAGGCCGGATGTGGATCTTCCCCACTTCATTATCTCCAACGAGACGAGCCTGGAGAAGTCAGTGCTGTGGGAGCTACAGCAGCGCCTGTGAGTGAGCTGGACACAGGTCCCCGCCCTCTCGCTCCCCGACAATGGGCTCTGAGTCAGCAGCCTGGGCTGTGGGGCCAAGACGCTCCCATAGGCCTCCACTGGGCCTTCAGCTCTTTCGGGACCTGTTTCCAGGGCCTGGGACTCTGGAGGGTCTACTGTCTGCTGATAGCTGCCTTTAGCAGAGATGAGGAAAAGACCGCCCCCCATCCATGCCTGCTGAGTCACTGGGGGGCTGGCAGTGGTGGCTGCGCAAAGTGGGGCAGTGATTTGACTCGCTTCCTCACTCTCTTCATTGTCCCCTCAAAGCCACATGAGTAAACAGAGCCCAGTCACAGAAGAATGCTCGCTATGCAGATGCAGCCTTCAGGCGCCTTCTCCAGCTCCTTCCAACTGGACATGCCTGTGCATTATGCTGTATGTCAGCATATACTTTTATGTTTCACATAAATGAACATGCATGAGTTATAATTGCACATTTATGTCAAGGGCACCATTAAAGAAGCATCGTGCATGTCTGTGTTTCCATATTGAGAAGGACATCCTTGGCTCCAATTCTCCATGAGTTGTCCCCCTTAGGTACTTCCGGAGACAAGTCCTTTTGTAAACATAAAGGCCTGTATGACTGCCAGGTGTTGTGACTGTGTCAGGGGAGGTCCAACAGTGCAGGAAGCAGGGTCTGCAGGCTCACTCCCGGTTAGGTGTGGTGTGGCTGGTGACGGAGCTGAATGGACTTGCCCCTGTGCCTCCCAGAAATGATGCTGTTCAGGGGAAGGGGGAGAGATTCTGTATCTCATTCTCTAGCTTTCTTCCCCTAATGCTGCAGGGAAGGTTCTTAGTCACATATACTTTTACATGTTTCCATTATATGCGCATTTAACACATACTAGCACTTACCATTTTAAGCACTATGCAAATAGGATACATAAATCTCGTTAAACACTTGAAGAGGTTAGGCATTATTATTATCCCCATCACAGAAAAATGGTAGAGCTGTGGAGACTCAGCTGCTTGTTAGTTGGTTCAGGACACAAGTCACCTGCCCTCTTAGCTCAACTATTCATTGAAATCCTGCCCATTTGGGGTGATGTCTCCTGGATACCGAAGACTGTGTATCCCTCCTCCGAGTGTCTGCGGAATTCCTAGGCTGTTGTGCAATTAATAACATATTTATCTCCTGTCACATATTTATTGTTATTTCAAGTTAGGTTGTTGTTGGGTTTTTTGTTTTTTTGTTTTTTGTCTTTATTTGGATTATTTGCTACACTAGACCAGGAATCAGCCTTTGTCTTTCTATTGTCTGCTTCCTAGAGTCTAGCATAGGACTAACCATCCACAGTAAATACAGTGCTTTAAAGCAGTGTATGACAAATCAGTATCAAGCTGTCGTGTTGATCCCCTGGGTTGGGATGTTTCGTCTTGGGTGGGGATATAGGTAGGAAAGTGGACAGCAGATAGGCTGCTACGGGAGACAGGGAACAGGGAATTGCTCCGGGGCGGGAAGGAATAAGAATCCCCGCGGACCAGCCCACAAAGTTGCCATCGGCTGATCGTGTCTCACCGCCAAGCGTGGCTAAAACTTCTCTTTCCTTTTGATGCCTTCACAGGGTCAGCGCCAAACTGGAGGGGAACGAGACACTCAAAGTTGTAGAGCTCGACAGAAGAGTGAACGCCACCTTCTGAGAGGCGGTCTGCACCTCCCTCTTACTCTCCTCTCTGCTTTTATGTCCCCCGACCACCTGCAACATAAGCTTTCCCTTTTCCCCACCCAATGTGGTTGAAGATATGGGTGAGCAGTTGTGGCTTTGGATGGGAGGACAGCCTGGGACTTCCACCTGCGGTGAGAGTGCCTTCCCCTCCAGCCCTGGGTCCCTTTCTGCAGACGGAGCCTGGCGTCTCCCCTTCCGTTCCGCTCACTGCCATAGGAAATTACCTTAGGGCCAGGGTGGGACAAGCAGGCTTGTTTCTACCAATAGTGCTGAAGAGATGCTGCCTGATTCTCACCTGCAAGTGTGACCCCCTCTCTGAAGAAGAGATGACTCATTCATTGGAGACCCCAGACTTGATCCATAAAGACACCAGGATGCCTGCTGGGATCTGGCAAAGCACTGACTGATGTCCCACCTCCCTCAGCCTGGGTCTCTGGTGTGCCCACTCCCATCCCTCCCCGTCAGCCCTGGAAGTGCCAGGCTGGCCAGTGACTGCCCCCTGCCACTCTGCTCTGTCCGAGCCCTCAAGCCCTTGCCTCCTGTCCTCCAGCTCTGGAACAAGGGCGCCCCCTTCACCTTCTCAGGCCGCAAGTGCAATGCCTGACGGAATCAGGCTCTTCTACCCCAGGCAAACCTGCCCCGTCTGTTGCTTGTAGGACTTCTCCATAACCTGTGTTCCCACACGCCCATAGATCTGCCTCCCCGGCTTCTCCTCCCCATTTGTAAATAGTATTTATTAGCTCGCCAAGCTTCCTGCTAGCAACCACATTGAAGAGACCGGACGTCTCCCTCCAAACAGGCTCAGTCTTCTGTTGGACCTTGGTGCTAGGAGGGCCACCTAGGCCCTGGGATCCCCAGTCCTCCAGAACGTGCTTCATTTCCTTTTCTTCTTGTTACTGGAGGCCTCTCGTTGTAGTTGGGAAACCTCTGCAAGCAGTTGCCCTCCTGTAGAATGGATTCAGAGGAGAAAAGATGGCTTAGGTCTGTGACTCTGTGGCCAGATGTTTTGTCTGTCCTGTGCCTGCCACAGAGAAGGGAAGCCCTGTGCCTGATAACAGGCGTTCCAGACAACCTTGCTGGCATGTCTCTCCATACCTGCTCCTGGCCCTGCCTCCCCACCGCCCCCCTACACCCCCTGTACCCTCCTCTTCTGCCTCCACAGGAGGTGGGCCTGAGGTCAGTTCCTGGGGTTGGAGTAGGTGACGTTTGTATATCCAGTCTTACCTTTCCTAGTCAGGTTTGGCTACTTTGCAGCTCACCCAAAGAGATATAACCTAACCCCCCAACCTACTTTTATTATTTTTTAATGATTAAAGTCACTTTTGTAGTTAAAAAAAAAATCTTTCCTCTTTCATACAGATAAGAAATGGAAATTGCCTTTTTATTGTACAATGTAGGAAGTTTTCCTTAAGTGTTTTCCCAGCTTGTAAAAGATTTTGTGTAGGACCATTTTGTATTTTATTTTTAGTAGAAGAAAAAAGGGCCTTTAGCTTTAACTCCTCTCTCTATCTCTGCCTCCCCCACCGCCCCCACATTGTTATTGGAACCAGTACTTAAGAGGGATTAAGCCCACAGCTGGGTCTTCCATCCTTTCTCAGATACAGGATTTGGGGTCATTAACATTTGCCATCATACCTCTGACCGATCTGTTTGTCAGCCCAGGCACATCTGGGGCTCCCTGTCATGGATTCCCGTGTCTCCCCACTGTGATGGAGAATGCTCCAGACTGGGGGAGGGCCAAGTGCATCTTCTCAGCAGGGTGTGAGAGCCAAGTCCGCAGCAGTGGTCCTGGCAGACCTGAGGGTCCTCTACACAGTTCTCACTGTCCCTCACATTGGCCCTGACATTGGCGGGGGAGGGCTGAGACCATCTGGGCTGTGTGGGAACAGGCGTTGCTAGCCTGCCTCCTGCTCCAGTTTCTCTTCACTCCTTTCTCTCCTTTTCTTCTGCTCTGGATCCTCCCAGGCCTGGCTGGTGTCTGGGAACCAGGTGCCACGGCCGACCCATCCCTCTCTGTAAAATGTCATGTAATTATCAGGCGTAGGCAGCCTGCAAGGGCCCAAGAAGGAAACAAGATAGAATTAACTCATGTAGTATTTGGACAATGCGAAAGGAAAGGTTTCCCAGTTAAGGGCAGAATGGGTCAGCCTCCTCACCTGCTGCACCAGAACCAGACCAGGGCTTTAAGGCTTGTAAATTGGCCAGAGTGGAAAACCTGCTCTTCTGAATGAGGAAGGAGAGGGGAGGGGGCAGCATGCGGACAGGCCCTGTCCTCAATGCCATGAGGATTGCATTTCTCTCCCACCTTCCCTTTTTTGACGTCACTTTCTCAATGCATAGCTCGTGTATCATAAAGATATACACTTGAAACCTGTATGACCCTACTAACCAATATCGTCCCAGTAAATTCAATACAAGATAAGTAAGTGGCCGCACACCCTCTCCAGACCTCCATGCGGCCGGACTTGCCCTCTGGGAAACCATTTTTCCGAACAGAATCTGCATCTATAGACATGAGACATGAGATTGAGAACCCAAATGGCCAGTTTCAGGGGGTCCCCAGAGCCAGCATTGCCGCCACATCGAGAAAAACTTGTGCCCTCCACTCCCTGCTTTGATGAGTAAAGGAAACTGAACAGTTGCTCCTTCGGGAGTGTGTCACGGGGTCAAGAGGCAAAGAAGAGGTGGGTAATAGTAGATGGGCCCCGAGGGATTCGTGCACGTGTGCGTGTTTTCCGCCCCAGGGTTAAGCCCAGAATACCAGTGGATTTGCTCCCCCCACAGACTAGTCAGCAACCCCCGGTGAGCCCTGATGATTTCAAACAGTGGCCGGCCTGGGGTTCTGCATTTGAGTTTTGGAAAACGAGACCGTTAGTGCAACCGTAAACCATAGGAAATAACTATGTTGATTCTACGTGGGCTGATTATATATTACATCACGCAAACAGGTTATCCTCTCCCCTGTCTTTGATTAGCTCCTAGGAAGGAGACTCTTACAGAAATTCAGAGGGCGAGTACTTTTTCACTGGATGAGACCTGAGTAACCCGGACCCCCCAGTGTGGTTCTTTTTACAGCTCTCGCCTTTGCACTTTGAAATGGATACTGGAAATCAAAGGCCTCGGTGACCATTTTGGGAGAGGTTCCTGTGAAGTGTTAGGACTCTGGAGCCTCGCTCACATAAAGAGAGTGTTATATAAAAATCTGACAGCCGAACGAGGGTGCCCTTTGGGGCAGGAGGAGGTGGGGGGTGAGGTTTGACACCAGTGTAGGCAAAATGAGATGACCTTTCTGTTCATACGACGATTTTGATCTGGAGACCTAATTTGTGGATTGCAAAAGCAGCTTTTAGCTCAACTTACTTACAAGCCAACTATAAATACCATGATTTTTAATTCCTAAATCTCTCGGTGTAGCCTGAATGCGAAAAGAGGGCTGTGAATCTCATGTGCCCGTAGAACAGGAGTGTCAAACTGATTCGTCCATCCAGGCAGGGAGTCAGTGTTCCAAATTTTGTCACCAGTGTTTTATTTAAAATTTTCAGTGCTTCATGGCTTCTTCCTCCCACGTCCCCAGACCAAGCAAAACCACAAAAACAGAATCTGAGGCCTCTTGGGCCAGGTCCTCTGAATACCCCTGTCACCTGTCACAGGAGAGGTGGACTTCTGCACGTGCACAAATAGAGACATCCGCAGAGGAGCTGGCCCGTGCATGCTGGCCGTGCTCACGTGGGAGGCTGGAGATGGAGGAGAAGGCTTCCAGCTTCCCCTTGTCCGCCATGGGGCACTGGTATGGTTCTGTCGAATCCTGTCTTTGAGAACCTTTATTAAAGACACCAGTGCACCTACCTGCAGCGCTGACCTGTGAAACCTTTAGCAGGTAGTGGCGCCGGGAGAGTCATTTTATTTCAATGCTTTTCAGCTGAGACAATTAGGAAAAATGTGGTAGGGCCGTTAGAGTTGAGAGCAAGGGCTGTGAAGGAGCCAGAGAAAGATTTCAGGGCATTCATTCATTCATTCCCTTCCTCCTGAGGAGCGGTGCTGCAGAAGGCCCTGGGGAAGAAGAGGGGTAAGGACATATCATTAATCAATAGCTGTTCAAACACACAAGTGCTAGGATTCTCTCTCTCTCTCTCTCTCTCTCTCCTGCCCTCCCTTCCCCCCCGCCACCTCGTCTTAGACACTCATTTGTGCCTTACAGGTAGGTGCCTTACTTATGAGTCCAGGATGACTAAGGACTTCTGTTCCTGGGAGATTTTATATATAGCTTTGTAGTATTAGACTGAAGAGGTCGTGGGAGAAATGATTTTTTCTAAAGGCTCAAAAATGGTTTCCTAAGAGCGAGCAATGACCAGATGTGTACACCAGGAGAAAAGAATCAGGGTTTTTTGCCCATTAGGAAAAACCCATTTTGGAGAGGTATAATCACAGCAAAAAGCAGCCAGTCAGGATTAAGGGTATTGTAACTCCAGGTAGCAGGGCATTTTCTCGGTGCAAAGGAACTGGGCCCATTTGGGGATTAACGTTCGATACCTCTAGGGCCAAAGGGTCCGCACTCAGCACAGGAAAAAATCCACGTGTTGTTTCTTTCGGTCATTTGGGGCGACCTAAATTTCAGGAATGCTTTCTTTTTCTCCTGGTTTCAAGAAGGAAGGGGGAAAAATATTTCTTGAGCACTAATTAAGTGCTGGGTGCTCTGCTAAATAAAGTGTGAATCTTTTCATTTTATAGACAGAGTAAACAAGGGCAACTAGTTACTCCGAGCTGGGTAAGTGGTGTTGGAAGTTCAGCTGTCTGTGGATTCTGTTGAGCGGATTCCTTGGTGTGAACACACTAAACGCTTCAGTTCTGCGGGCAGCAAACACAGTGCCTGCTCCCCGTGCTGGCCCCACCGTGCGAAGGCTGTTCCTTGCTCCATGCTGGTGATGTCCTCCAGATAAGACACTCAATCTCTTGTCTTTTTCCTGCAATCTTCTGCAAGTTCCGGCTCTCGGGCTTTGCATCCTGGAAAGGGAAACAAACGGGGGTCTTAGCTGTGTTTCTCCGCCCTTGTCCTTTGCTCACCAGCTAGGTGAAAACAGGAACTCTTGGTACTGTGGACCCAGGGCCTGTACCGCTTAGAGAATGTCTCTTTCAGGTGATACGCTTTACAGGTCTGGAAACACCAGCACTCTTGGGCACACAGAGTGGCCCTTTTTAAACAATGCTGAGCGGACCCTGAGCTGTAATCCACCAGGAACGTTAATGTTTATGCTGGCAGCTGGCCTTTCCTCTGCTTTGTAACAGGTTGTTCAGACCAGCAGCGTGGACGTACACTGCGAGTCTATTATATGTTGTAGCAAGCTGCTTATTTTAATGACTTTTTATTCTTTCTCTTAGCTTAGAAAATACCCCCCAAAAATAATAATAATAATAATAATAATAAAATAAATGCTTTGTAACTTGTACTCAGTCTGAGAAAAAAGGAATCGAAATTGTTATGCTTTTGTATTCCATTTCATGCAAATAAAAATATTTTTTTTCTTAAATAGTCAAATGTTGTCCAGTCTCTGTGACACCTTGGTCACCTGGTTTTAGGAACATTTGTTTTTCTCACGAGCACGGCTTCGTGTGCGAACGCCTAACCATTCTCTTCTGATTATCTTGTTGAAGTAAAAGGAGTCTCCCACCAGCAGTTTGAATGTGGTCTAGTGCTGAACCCAAGGCTCAGTTGGAGAAACACTGAGAAATGTGATTGTTTTTTCAGCCAGTCACAGGAGGAAAGGCAGTATTCTCTGGAGATTTCTAGCCTGAGTGCTATTTTCGTTGTTTCCTCTTAACTGTTCCCTAACTCGATTTCAGAACTCCGTGCACTGGAATATGCTTCCCCGGGTCAGGTGCTTGAGAATGAGGACTTGGACTTGAGCCAGAAGAGAAGGGTCCTCCTTCCTGTGAACAGTTGCGGAGGACGCCGCACGCAGATTCCTGCTCCAGAAATCTGATAAAGGTCAATGTACTCAAGCAAAATCATTTCATTCTGCTGAATCTCTGCATTCAGATTTGATTTTCTCGACTCAGAAGGAGTGGGGCTTCACTTAGCCTAAGAAAGAGAACCCAGGATGGGAGAGACTGCAGCTGTGCACCATGTTTACCTAGAAACAAACAAACAAAAAAAGACCAACTTTTTTTTTTTATTGTTTCTTAGTAGCATGCCCAGCCCTGCTTTGGGGTGTGGGGGTGGAGGGGTATGTTAATTTCCTACTGCCTTTCCCTCCTGAGCACCTTGACCTTCTCTTCTGTTCCTACATAGGGGCCTTGCCCTGTGGAGGCTTCCTCTTTCTTACTTTGGGGGCCTGTTAGGGAAGCCTCCTCTTCATGGAGGCTCATCACTGGATTGTTATGCTGATATCGATCCAGTGATGTTGGGAGGGGCAAATACTCACTGGTGTGAGGACGTTCTGTATAAATCAGGCCTTTATATTTTCTGTATTTCTGATGCTTTGACATGGAGGGTGGGGGGCCTTGCTGATTCAGGAAGGACATTCCTACCAGTATACCTTTCATATGCGAACCAACCAATATGGGGCACAGGTGCAGCAGCTACCTCTTTTAGACTCACAGGGACCACTGTCCCTCTGCCCTAATCACCCCAGGGCCAGGTACCAGACAACTAGACACAGCCCCCATACCACAGAGCCCGCTGAGAGTGTTTCAACTAGCCAGTCCTAAGCCTGTTCACCTCACCTCACTCGTTCCTACCTACCTGCCCAAACCTCAACAGAGGTGCACACCTACTTTTGCCTCTGCCTCCCCACCGACCCTGGGGCTCACCTGTGCTGAGGCCTGCTCCCTCCTCTTGTGAACTGTGAGTAACATACTGTCTTTTCAATTGCAGTTGTCTCTGAACCTGTTGGCCTCACCATGTCTGAGTAATACTAACACCTACATTTTAAAACACACTCCTTAGACATTGAATGTCAAATCAGAGGCTGATCCCAGACTCCTGGGTATTTGGGGTTTCGCAGATGGGCCTGCTATGATTTAGGGGACATGACACAGATTTATTGTGTCCTTACACACTGGTTGTCCCTTTCATTCCAGAGAAGAAATCTCAAACTATAGAGGGTGGAGGGGCTTGTTTAGGGGGGAAAAAGGTAAATCTGAATGGAGATGTCTATAGTCCTAGTCTTGTACCATATCATTTCACTCATATGTGGAATCTAATGAGCAAACTGAGCTGACAAGGAAAATGGGGACAGACTCATAGATGGAGAGCAGGGTGACAGCTGGGTGGGGGAGGTTAAGGGGGTAGAGGGACAGAGCAGAAAGGAAAAAGGACTCATGGGCATGGACAACAGTGTGGTGATTGCTAGGGGGAGGAGGGCATCAGGGGACTAAATGGTAATGGAAAAAATGCAATAAAGATAAAAAAATTAAGTCTTAGTCCTGTGCTCAGGGTCCAGGGTAAATCATACCTGGCACCTTCGAAAATAAGAGCTATAGCCTGGAAACATCAGGAGACTCTGAGGAAGGGAACTGAGCCAGGTTCCGGAGATAGAGGGTCATGGCTTCTCCAGTTATAGCATTAACTTGTTGGCCTTGAACGGAAAGGAGACAGTTATTGCCAATTATGTACCAGGTGATTTTCCTGTATTATCTATGATCTTGTTTATTTCCTCCAAAACCTTTACAGAGGGTATAGAGTATAATTCAGCCTTTCACAGTTGAGGAAAGTGGAGTTCAGACAGAGTAGGAAATTTACCTAAGATCATACAGCAGATTATAGGAGATGAGAGACTTGGACCCTGGTCGTCACTCCAAGGCCATGGTCTTCGAACTACGCTATGCTGTTTTCAGGGCTCAGGGGTCTGTGCTTGTAAAACCACAGAGTTAGCCCAGATCAGAGTTTCCAAACCCTCAGTTCATGCACAAGAGTTTCTGGGTTGATCCCAAGGGGTTTCAAACATTTAAAAATAATTAGATAACCTTTTAAACATTTCAAAGATTTTTCCTAAAACTCCAGATTTCCATCTGCCCTTGAAAGCCTGGAGGACCCAGCAAGTTCAGGGGCTGAGTAATGCTGGCCCCTTAGATGGTGTAGGTCATCCTTGGGTGGCCACATTTCCCCCTGTCCAGGCTGGTTCACTCATTTATGTCACTCACCAGGTCCTTCTGTCATCTGAAGACTAGGTGAGGGCTGACTTTCTGAGAGTCACAAGAAAGGAAGGGAGTGACAAATGCTGGCCTAGTTGTGGGACTAGGAGGTGGGAGGGTGGTCAGTCTCACCCCGAGGGACAGGAAATGAGAGGCCCGAGCAGAGAGGGAGCTGCGCTGTGTGATCAGAGCAGGTGTTGCACATTGCCCTTTGTTGCATCACACACACACACACACACACACACACACACACACACACACACTCACACACTCACAATTGCTGTCTGGGTGCTGTTCTTCTTAGTCCCAGAGGCAAACCTTCATTAACCTCATAAATTATGTTCAAAATTCTTGTTAACGATCCCGTGTGTAGAAGAAATGATCCTTGTTAATGGTCCCATTTGTAAAAGCTTGTACTTTACATAAAGCTCTTTCCCATGTCATGTAATGCACCTGCTGACTATTCATGAGGAAGGTGTGGCAATCATTAGAGTCTCTGCTGCCCAGTGGAGGGGTTGGGGGCTGCAGAGACACGAACAGTGAGTGAGTGCAGAGTAGACTTGTAAACCAACTGTCCTGATTCCCATCCCACTACCGTTTCCATTAGCTGTGCCTCATCTGGGCAGGTGGCCCTCCAGCTGTCCAAGTCATCTGTGACCCTTCCAGTGGGATTGCCTTGCAAGGTGCCACTGCCATCCTCTTTTTCCTAGAATTACCAGGATGGGGTTTTACCCAGGATCTGGGCCACTTCCAAAGGCCCCTACCTATTCAGAGCGGGAAAAGGAAAGAAGACGGCTCATCTCAGTCATTTCCTGCACAATGATCCAAGTCGCCATTGAAGAGGCTAATTACACTTGATCCCTCACCATTTGACGAGCCTGGGCAGGTTGCACAAGTTGATGTTGGCTTCCAATGGACACAGCTGTTGCTAGATCTTTTGGCAATTTTAAAGAGGAGTTCTGGCCGCCCGAGGAGCCCATGTGTTCTCTTCCTCCTTCTGTGCTGTTGTTTTTAGATGGAGGCACAAAAATAACCATTGAGGAATACGAAGAAAGCTGCCAGAGAAGCTGTTGTGCTGTTCTCCAAGAAGCCTGTTTCAAAATGTTTAATGTTTCTTCTGTGAAAAGTATTTGGGAACCAGGGCTGCCAGAGTGTTCATGAGTAATGTCCTCCCCAGTATTACTGCGAGACAGATGGCAAGTTCAACTTCCTGATGGATTGCCTGAGAGATTCCACGTGCCTGGGCTGGTTCAGAGAAAAATCTCCCCCAAAGGAAAAAAATGTCCGTATAGAACCACCTACTTATTTAGACACCACCAGGAGAGAAAAGGCGCCCTCCATGCCCCCAAATGTTTTCTTTCTTGGCTTAGTTATCATTTCCAAGTGCTCGGTGCTCGGTACCGCTTTTTGCCGTGGTTTGAGGTAGTTTAAATTGTAAATGAATGCGGACAAGAAAATATAGTTGAAATAGTATGTGCAATATGGCACACATAATCCCATGCAATCCTACCCCAGGGGGCAGTACCTGACAGGGAATATGAGTTGAAGCAGGAGGGATGCTAGAGCGGAAGCCAGTCAGAGTGAGGGACCACATTACAGCACCATTGCAGAAAAGAAAGGGGTAGAAGGAGTGTTCTTGAAGCCAGTGACAAAATTCTCCCGCAACACAATTAAATTAAGAGAAAACCATTACAGTGATATTGTACATGGCTGTAAAGAATTAGACTACTAAGAAGTTTTTATTGAAAAGTAGCGATTGTTCTATTATTGCTTTTTCCATCCTCCAGCTTGACGTTTCTATAAGTAACCGATTTCAGTTTCTTCTAGTGTTTATCTCTATATTTCTAAATTACATGTTTATGCTGCTAATACTTGACATATCCATTTTAGTCACTTACTATTAGTTCTTATTATGGCGTGCTATATTTATACCACCTCCAAAACACACACACACACACACACACACACACACACACACTTCTCCCCATTTTCTCCCAATTTGGCCTCTTTATCTTGTCCGCCTTCCTCAAAGAGCTGAATGGTTGTTGTTACATTCACAGGCATCCAAGAACATGAATGGTGTACAATCATCAGTTACCCTAAATGTGAGTGTTAGGACAAGCGGATGTTTATTTTCCTCTAGCCTGGTGTTCTTTAAGGGGGATGGAGTTGGGGAGTCAACGTAGTGTGTTTTGACCAACACCTTAAAAAAGAAGCAGAAGGGGATGGGATGGGGTGGAGTCACACAGAATAAAAAGTAGAAACTATCAGAATACGTTGAGTAGAAGGTAACACTGTCTCAGGTATATTTAACTTCAGTCCTGTGTGTGTATATGTGTGTAAATACTGTTCTGGGTCATAGTACCAAAGATACGTCTTACTAAGGATCACAATAAAACGTTTATGATTCTAAAAAAAAAAAAGAGCATTAATGAACTCATTGAGAGCTGTCTGTGTAGAGAGAGATAGAACGATAATTTAATATTTTTTGTTCGGGTTTCCAAAGGGTAGTATATGAGAATCCGGGGCCATTCCTCCTCAAGAAGAGGTTGTTTCAGTGTCCTGACTGGGGAACATACTGTGGCCAGGTATTCCAGGGCCAGGGTGGTGAAGAGTGACAGGGAGAGTCCAATCCCAGTGTGTCATTTACTTAACCCTCTGGTTCCACCCTGTGCCTCACCCCGGGTGTCTTCTTTCTCTGGAGGCTTAAGCTCTGTTCTGTCTGTATTGACTCAATCAAAGAACCTCCAAGAATTTTCTAGATGATTCAGCACTTGTTCTCACCCCACCACTGCCTAACTAATGCCGTGAAAGGCTGGCACCAAGGACTGGCCAGTGAGTGAGTCCCTCTCTCTCCCTTGCCCCAGCTGCACCTCCCTCTGACATTGCACAACCCGCAATGGTCTCGAGGCTTGTTTCCTTGCTCTAGAGGTGCCGGAGTTTTTGTATAAACAAAGGTAGAGTTAGTTCTGCCTATTGAAGAGAATAGATGTTATTAGCAATGAAGAACTAGAACTTTTGACACGAATTTAAAACCATTTTTCAAGCTGGGACCAAAAATACACTGGAAGCTGAAGATGTCCTGAGTTGAAAGGGGGAGAGGGTGGTGACGTGGTGAAGAGGAGACCTCCCATCAGGACAGCATGGTGTGTCACCCGTCCATGGTAAGCCTCACTCCCTCTGCCTCCCCTGGATGCCTGATTGTGGCAGCTACGCAGGCAGAAGTGAGAGGGTAGTGGGTGGTGACACATACAGGCAGAGTACTTGGTGTGTGGAAGGTCTATTTTTAGGAGGAAGACCTATTTTTAGGTCCAAAAGTTACCTTTCCAAAATAGAGTGAGGAAGCTCTGGCTTGGTGGATAGATCTACAAATTTCTGTTGACACGTTGGAATGTGACTGTCATGAGGTGACTGCCAGCTTCAAACCTGCCTGAAGTCATAGGAAGCAAGAGTGCATTCCACTCGGAGCAAGTGCTTCAGTATTCCCTTCAGTTCTGGGTACCACATTTTAAAATGCATATGATAAACCTTAGGGATTGACGAACGTTCATCAAAATGGTGGTATCAATTTACACCTGTACCAACAATACATGTGTTCTGGCTTCCCAAAACTCACGTCTGTGCTTGATGTTGTCTGATTTTAATTTCTGCCAGCTTGATGAGTATAAAATGACATCTTGTGGTTATTACTGTTTGAACTAAATACATTCTCTTTATTCCTTGGAAACACTATTTTTATTCTTTTCTAGCATATTTAACAAACATTTCAAATTAGTCACTTTATTTACTCTCTTTCTGAACAACTGAGGGACCTTCGAATGCCTCACTTCTAAGCATCTCTCATTTTCATGTGGTTTCTGTGCAATATTTTCGTTGTTCGGCCAAATCCTCGTTATTTTCAGATATCTCATCTGTGAATTTGCCTACCCATTAAAATTTATTTGTAACCCCAAAATCATTACTCCCAGCACTTTCACGACAATTCATGGGCTTACACAGAGCAGCAAAAAATGGTGGACATGTTCCCAGCTGAGGTCCAACGAGGTGACACTCTGTTTTCTTATTTCTGCTCTCATACTGCAAACAAGTAGCCTTTTGTAATCTACTTGGTTCCATGTTGTCTCCATTTTTGTGCTTTTTCTCAGTGATCTTGCTGTTTCAAATGGCCCCGACACATAGTGCTGAAGTTCTGGCTAGTGTTCCTAAGGGTGAGAAAGCTGTGATGTGCCTTCCGGAGATAATAGGTGTCAGATAAGCTTCATTTGGGCATGAGTCACAGTACTGTCAGCCATAAATGCGATGCTAATAAATCAACAACCCAGTACATGCAGAAAAAAGAAAAGGAAATCCCAGTCTGTACATGAGGCTATTCTGGAAAGTGCTAGTAACACTAGAGTGTGTGGTGAAGATACGGAAAAGATGAAAAAGCAGCTAAATGTCTGGATTCGTGACATGAGGATCGATAAAAAAAGCACAGTGGACAGCATAGTTGTAAAGCTGAAAACCAAAGAAATCTGTGGCCACATTATTCAGGGTCAGGAAAATGTTAAACCCTTCTCAGCGCCGGCTGGCTCACACATTTAAAAAAAAATGATAAAGTGTGAAAAATGGAAACCTTCAGGAGAGGCATATATTGCAGATCAGGGAGCCACAGAAGAATTTTTAAAATATCTACTAAGTGTTATATGGGAAAAGGGTTTATGTGAGTGTCTTGTTCTAAGCTTTAATTTGCCTCTGATTCTCTGATCCTTCCTAATTCTTAAAAAATAGTTTTGCTGGGTATACAATTTTATTTTTATTGAGGTATAATTAACATGCGATATTGTGTAAGTTTAAGGTGTACAATATGTTGATTTGATACACTTACATATTGCAATATGCCTATCCCGTTAGCTATCACCTCTGTCACATCACATCATTGCTGTTCTTTTCTTTTTCTTTTTGACAGTTTTAACTTGACCGTTATTCTTGTTCAATATTTTAATCCCACTGTCTCTAGGCTTCCAACTTTGCTAAGAAGAAAATAAATTTTTTTTTAGTTCTTTATTATCTGAAGGTAATCTGGCTTTTTTTCTGGCTACTTCATGATCTTTTCTTTGCCTACTAATTCAATGATGTATTTATTGACCTTACTTGAGATGCATTGTGTTTTCTTAACCCAGGACCTGGTGTTTTTCATCCGTTTTGAAAATTCTCTGCCATTATCTTTTCCAATTCTGCCTCCTTCTCTCTCCCTCTATCAAAGTTCCCTACGGAACTCTGACCACTCCTGTGTTTGAGACCGTGTTCTACGTGCAACCTCTCTTAACTCCCATGTATGTCTCTCTGTGGGCTCTCACTTCAGATCTATTTTCCCAGTTAATAGGTCTCCTTACAACATGCTGTGACTTCCGCTTCTCTGGAAGCCAATGCTGGAATTGGATTTGGGGCATAGGCTCTTGATGAGGGCTCTAAAACTTATGAAATGAAAGACAAAGAAGCAGGTCTGGGCAGAGGGAAAAGGCAAACTGTGATGGAGCCCTAACAGAGTCCTGGCTAATCCCCCAGGGAGCTGTGCAGTGAAACTTTCTGAGTTATCCTGCCTCGGGATGAAACGGGGTGTTTGTACTCCCTCATTGCTCAGTCACTGGATACAGGGACCTTGGGAGAGGCAGCTGTTGGCATCTGATGCAAATGCTGAAGGTGCGGACAGCTGGAGGCCACGCGGGGGCCACACTCCTGGTGGTCGGATAAGTCCTTTCTTGAGGCAAATCTCGATGGCACGTCTGTGGGTCTGCCACATGTGGCTTAATATGTCCACTGCATTTCCAATTTTGTTATTTTTTGAAGCCGTATTTGTCGTCGTTTTTTTTTTTGTAAAGTACTTAGTTGTTTTGATCATCACTTGCTCTTATATCAAACTTTCCATTTTTCATCTTTAAATACATTAAACATAATCATTTTATATTCTGTATTAGTATTTCTCAGGGCTGAGTTTTTTGAAGAATGACTCTGCAGTTTGCTTTTCTGTGGCCTCTTTGCCTCTTTGTGGGTTTTGTAATATTTGATTTTTAATTCATTTTCTTTGAAACTTTATCTGTGGAAATTCTTCCAGGCCTAAATTTAAACTGTATTCCTTTAAACAAAACCTGCTTTTATTTCACCAGGTGCCAAAACTCTGTCTGGCACTACTTAAGCTAAGTTTCAAGTCCATATAACTAGTAATGTTCAAATACTTGGGTCCATATAATCGGTATGAGTTCTGACCCCCAATCTGCACAAATGTGGTTAGAAATTTATTCTCTCAGTGCTTTCTCCTCTTCCTTTTCCTCTTCTTCTTCCTCCTTCCCCTTCCCCTTCTCTATAGTATTATTTTACTGCTCACTAAGCATTCACACTGTAGTCAACTGCACTAGCTTCCCCTGGGCTGTGGGTTTTTTTTTCTATCTCTAGATCTCCCACTGTGCACGCTGCGCTTCAGAGTCTTGGCTATATGGGGCTCTTCCATCCAACCCACCATCCTATGTGGGCTCCATCTCTGGTCTCCAACTCCAACGCCTACCCATTAAACATTCAGTCCGGCTAAACAAGGGGTCCGCAAATGCCTCTAGGGAAAACTTTCTCATTGTCTCTGGCTTTGAAAGTATTTCCCTTACTTTTTAAATCAACTTAATGAGTGAATCAGAGATTCATTGAAAAAGACGTTTTTTTAAAATATTTTATCAAGAATTTTAGGTGGTCTGTTACTAAGGGAAGTTTCTTCAGGCAGCTAGTCTACCATATGGCCAGAAATGAAGGTGAAGTTCTCCACTTTGAGAGTGGAGCAGAGAATCAGAGGGAGCTGGTATTAAGAGGGGTGTGGATAAACTGGAGTGTACCCAGAAGCGAGGAAAATGAGGGCAAAAGATGAAGATGCCGAGAATCCTGCACTACAGGGCGGGGGAAAGGGGGTTTACAGTTGTGAGTATACAAGACACAGTTCATTCTTGTATTATTATTTATGCATTATTGTATTATTTTTCCATACAAACAACTGTAAACCTACTTTTTCCCCACCCTGTATATTGAAAAGTAGGAGACTGAGTTGCTTGTCTTGGAGAAGAAAATATACTGTCTTTGAGAGGTAAGATCCAATGGATGCTGGATTGGAACTTTCGAGAAGTCTAGCTTTCGTTCTGGCCAGGCCATTGATTAGCTATGTAGCCCTGGAAACATCTCCAATGTTTCGCCCTCAATTTGGCCATCTGTAAAATGCAGGGGCAACAGTAATTGATCGATAATTCTTGTCTGACAACCTATAACCCCTAGATATACGAGTCCTTCATTATATGAAACAGATTTATCTTCAAAAGGCAAGGTTAGAACCCAAAAATAGACATGGAAAAGGAGAAATGTTTAGCTCAGTCTAAAGAATTGCAGATGAATTAAGTGGTTCTATCATGGAATTCTGCCCCAGAGATAGGGCACAGGTCCTGGAGGCAGGATTCAAAATTCTGACTCTGCTGTGCACCACCTTTAACATCCTGAGCAAGTCTCTTAACCTCTCTGCTTACTTTCTCCATGCATAACATGCAAATAAAAATAGTACCCACCTAATGGGTTCTTGTGAATATAGAGTGAGTTAGTATAAGTAATATGTTAATTATTGTCACATAGTATTCACTACAGAATGTTAGGAAGAATTCTCAATAGAGATTCCTCACAGAGTAGAAGTGGAACAACAGCTGTAATTTAAAGCTTTCCCATGGATTCCCATGGATGCCACAAAACTTTCCTTACTGACCCCACCTACCCACAGACACCTCTCCCTTCTGAAAAGCATCAATTGTTTATGCTGCAAAGGCTGTGGGGGGACCATGTTACTTTGTCGGGAGCGACATTCACTGGGCAGGTGCCCAGATTGTTGTACCCAGGAGAAACCAACAAGCTTCCAGATCAGTGGTTCTCAAACTTAGTGTCTCTGCATTAGAATTACCTGGGAAGTTATTCTCAAAACGCCTGGGCTCCATTCCAATGATCTGGTTTGGGGTGAAGTTCAACCATCAGTATATATTTTACACTTCTGTGCGCACTCACATTTGACACATGTAAACAGTCTTGTCTAGCTTAATGGCTATACACGTACAAAAGAATGGACAGGTAGAGAGGGAGAATTTGTTTTTGCATGGAAAAATGATTACTTGAATAGATAGGTAAGGGGCACAAGATAAGCAGCAGGAAATGAAAATAGGTGTGTGAAATTGTGGGTGGAACCAAAAATTAGAAGGAACTGGTAAATTGATAAGAGGTTCCAAGAGTCCCTTAGCCTTAGGTTAAATTAATGCCCTGAGAGATTTGGGGGTTATGATGAGTTGAATGCAGATTTCAAACTCCTTAATCTTTCTGGTTTTTTGCATGGCCAACTCAACCATTAAAATAACTATGCCAAACATTGGAACTTGGTGAACAGTTCATATAGGACGATCTCCCAAATCAGGAATCTGATGGATGATGTCCAGATCAGGAAGCCACCAAGGAGGCCTGCCATCTGCTTAGGTGATTTGGGCAACCAGTTGGCTAAGCCAATGGACCTTTTTGGAGTGGAGGCAGAAGAAATTTGCTGGTGGGGAGGGTAGTTGCTATTCCTGCTCACTCTAGCAAGAATTTTTAACACCAGAGGGCACTTAGAGTCCTTCCTCTTGACCACCAGCTTTTTTGCTATAGGCCTCCTAGAGGGATAAAGGATACCCCACCCCTAACCTTTTGCTCTTGACAATCCACTTCTATCTGAGAGGCCCAAGAGCCTGCCAGCACTGGTTGAAGGACACCACAGGCTGGCAGACACATGAAGCAAAAAATCGCCGCTAGGAGAGAGATGTTTGAAAGGGGAGTTCAAGCTGAGTAATCAGATTTTTGTGCTTTCTGAAGACAATGTTAATAAAAATGTAATGGGAACTCTTAAGGATATTTGCTTAAAGAACAAATTTTAACCATATGGGGAACAAACATATCTCTTTTTGTATGAGTTACATCTTTCTGCATAATGGGTTCTCTCTTTTTCCTTCCTACTTCTTTCCATCTCAGAGAACTCACCCAGAGTGGTGTTAATAGTTTATTTCTGCTATTGTCATTTAATGTTTATGGACTAATGGATCAGGAAATACCTCAATGAACTCTTGACCACCAGGCTACATTTATCCATTAGCTTAGATGAAGTGATCTTTTGGAAATAGCTCGATGTTCTGATTGGCAAACATGCTCATGGAATTGCTTTCTGAAACAGGGAAACATAAAGAGGATCTATCTTTGTTCCCAAGAGAAAGGGAGCACATTGGTGTCTGTAAGATGTTCTGTGGATACACCCTTTGGAAGTGTTCTTGATGCTGCTCCTTTCTTCCCTGATGGCCATCACCATCTGTAGGGGGAAGGGAGGGAGGAGAAGGAGACAGTGGATAGAGAAAGAGAGGGAGATGTGAGAGAAAAATCAAACAATTGAATAGTCAGGGTACCACTCAGGCTGCTTCAGGACAACAAAATGTATGAGGTAGATGTCTATCACAATTCTTCGTCCACCTTGTTTCTATGTACGAGATTCTTGGAGCAAGGAGGGATCTTAGAGAATCTCTACATCAACCCTTCCATTTTATAAGTGAGATAACTAAATATTCAAGAAGTTGAGTCACTTGCTTAAAGCCACACACCTGCTCGGTGGTCCAGACTGAGTGCACAGGGCTCTGACTTTCTCATCCAACCTCCTCGCCACCACACAGTCCTTCTGAGACAGGCCTTAGACAGTGGCAGGTTTCAGACAGGTTTTTCCATACTTGTCCTTTTTTACATCCAGTTCCCGTTTTCTAGCCTGGGTTCACCTGAGTGAAAGTCAGGAAGTATGAATGCTCAGGGGTTATGGTCTGAGGTCAGGTGGTAATAGAGTGCCACCAGTGGGGAGCCGACAGAACTCATGTCTCAAAACAGCCCACACTAGGGCTGAACCCATTGGCTGAGCCCAATAACGTCTTCTTTAACTCAGTAAATTGGCACATGCTGTAAACCTGAAAGTTATAGTGTCATATGTCAATTATATCTCAATAAAACTGGAAAAAATTAATTGACTGGCACAGACTCCAAAGCAGTAAACACCCAGGAAACCTTCGTCAATCAGTTCAGAACCTCTGGATCAAGCAAACAATCGGTCAACTGTAATTTGTGACAACAGGCATAGTTTTATTGGGTGCTATGGGAGAAGCCGCAGAGCCGTAGACTTAACCGCCCTCAAGCTGCTGACACTCTAATTGGGCAGAGTAAACAATGAAACAATGAAATCCATTAAGTATTAAATGGATGCTCCAGGAGCTATGTTGTAATGTTCCTCAACTCCTCCCAAGAACCTAAAGCTTCTGTTATTCTTCAAAGTTAAAAAGATTTGTTTTAATTTATATGGCAGTCTAAAAAAATTAGTATATGTCACTTCTGCATGGCTCAGATTATCTTCTCAGTACTAACGACCTGTGACTTCAGGGGTCCCATTTACACTGATTGACAAATAGCGCTCTCTTGTGACCGTGGGCTAATGAGGAAAGAATAGAGATGAGATTATATGTATATGACACTTTTGTGTTAAGGAAGGCCAGTGGCATCAGGACAGCCTGTGTGAGCAAAGGTTTCCCAGGGATGGCAGAAGAGAAGTAGGACCAGAGAGCTGAGTATCATCAAAACCCCCAATCTCCCATCCAAGTACTAACCAGACCGGACCCTGCTTAGCTTCCAAGACCAGAAGAGATCAGGCATGTTCAGGGTGGTAGGGCCATAGACTCCAAGTACCATCTCAAAAGAACCAGCTCTGGGGCAAGCAGTACCACATTCATGCCGAAGGTGGTCATTCAATTTCAGAAACACATCATCCATCATCCGTTCCTATTAGGACTTGGAATATTTGAATTGTAAACTTTTCTATAGTATTTGAACATTATTTGGATTACATTGTCGTTTAACTAATATAAAGAGTTTATGCCTTGTTTTTTAAAACAAAATTATAAATGAAAGAATTTCAATGAATCTGTGGCCTAGGAGAATCCTTTCTTCCTTTAAGTGAGCTCGGTGTATCAGCGAAGACTGAGAAACACTCGTATAAACTATCAGTTGAAAAGACGTTTAAATAAATGTAACAGGGGTTGCTTTCAAGCCCTGTGTAGAGCAAAGCAATGTTGGCCTAAGAAGGGTACATTACAGCCAGCCAATTAAAGACCGGAACAGAAGGGGAAATGCAGAAGTTCCTGCGTGCAACTCCACAGTGGAGGATGGGCCTGGGGAAGTGTTGCTGATGGTGCCGGCCTCTCCGGAGGGACTGTCGGCATAACAGACCTCAGAGCACTCTGCTGTGCTGCAAACAAACTCCGGTCCTGAGAGCAGGAGCCTCTGTCCTCAGGGGACTTTGCTCGCTCCGAGCAGCATCGTTTCAGAGAGGCAGAAACTGGAAAACTCTTTGGCAAGTCATTTTCCCCTGTAATTCTGCATTATCTTTGATTAATGAAGAGGGAAGAGAGAGCCCCGCTGTCCTGAAATCTGGTGCAGGGATTGGCATCTTAGCTTTGATGGCTCCATCAAGAAATTATTTCTTCTGTCGCCTTGCAGTTGCGCCTACTTGGCTCCAGGTCATTTGGACTCGTCTTTGGAGAATTTGTTGTCCTTGCTCATAGTCTGAGACATAAACTCAGAGATGGATTCAGTAACTTGTGGTCTCAGCATAAATTCACTTCCATGTTGTCGTCAAACATAGTTTGCCTCTTCTTTCAAAGGCTTTCCATGAGTAGTTTTTTTTTTTTTAAATTGCAGTCAAAAGGCATAACAAAATCTACCATCTTAACCATTTCTAAGCATAAAGTTCAGCAGTGTTAAGTATATCAATCTCCAGAAGGTTTTCCATCTTGCCAAATGAAAAACTTGTTTTTGTTAAACGACAGCTCCTTATTTCTCTTCCCCCACCCCCGGCAAACACCATTCTACTTTCTTTCCCTATGAAGCTGACTGCTCTAGGTACCTGATGTAAGTGGAATCTTATGGTATTTGTCTTTTTTTGTGACTGGCTTACTTCACTTAGCACAACGTCCTTCGGTTTTTTTCCATGTTGTAGTATGTCAGAATTTCCTTCCTCTTTAAGGATGAATATTAGTCCATTCCAATATTAGTCCGTTTTGTTTATCCATTCATAGGTGGATGGACTCTCGGGTTCGTTTCACTTCTTGGCTGTTGTGAGTAACGCTGCTGCGAATATGAATGTACAGATATCTCTTTGAGAGGCTGCTTTGAATTCTTTTGGATACAGACCCAGAAGCTTCGCTTCTGGGTTATATGATAATTTTATGTTTAATTTTTTCAGGAACTGCCACACTCTTTGCCATAGCGGTTACACCATTTCACTTTCCCACCAGCGGGAACAAGGTCCAATTTGTCTACACTCTCTCTAACACCTTCGATCTTTGAGTTGTTTTCTTAGTAGCCATTCTAGCGGGTGTGAGGTGATGTCTCATTGTGGTTTTGATTTGTATTTCTCTAATGATTAGCGAAGTTGAGTGTTATTTTATATGATTGTTGGCTATTTGTATATCATCTTTGGAGAAATGCCTGTTTAGGTCCTTTGCCCATTTTTAAATCAAGTTATTTGTGGTTTTTTTTTGTTGCGTTATAGACATTCTTTATATATTTTGTATTAGCTCCTGATCAGATATATGATTTGCAAGTATTTTCTCTTATACTGTGGGTTGCCTTTCACTGTGTTGATTATGTCCTTTTATATACAGAAGTTTTAAATTTTGATTTAGTTGAATTTGTCTATTTTTCACTCTTGTTGCCTATACATTTTGTGTTATATCTAGGAAATCTTTGCCAAATCCAATGTCAGGAAGCTTTTCCCCATCTTACACTTTTATCTTCAATATGTTTTCAATTAAAAATTTTATATGGCGTAAGATAACTGTAATAGATGGAATGTTTGTATCCTCCTGAAATTCATATACTGTATTATAAAGCCCTAACCACCAATGTAGGTGGTAGGGACTGTGGGAGTAATTAGGTTCAGATGAAGCCACGAGGGTGGAGCGCCAATGGTGGGATTAGTGCTCCGATAAGGAGAAGAGATGTTAGAACTCCCTCTCTCCACCGTGTTAGAATATTGGCGGAAGGAGGCTATCAGCAAACTGGGAAGTGGGCCCTCATCAAGAATTAAATTGCTGATACATTGATCTTGGACTTCCCAGCCTCCAGGACTCTGAGAAATAAATGTCTGTTGTTTAATCCAGGCAATGATTTTTTTTTTTTTTTTTACAGCAACTTGAGTTAAATAAGGGTCCAGATTCATTCTTTTGCAAGTGGATAGCCAAGTTTTCCCATAGCATTTGTGGAAGAGATTATCCTTTTTCCAATGAATATTAGTACCCTTGTTGAGAATAATTTCATCGTATGTGTGAAGGTTTATTTCTGAGTTATTTTTTCCTATTCTATTTGTCTATATGCCTGCCTTTATGGCAGTACTACACTGTTTTGGTGAGTTTTGAAATCAGTAAGTGTGAGACTTCCAATTTTTCCTTTTTCAAGATTGTGTTGGCTATTCAGGGTCTTTTACAATCCATAAACATTTTAAGATAGATTACTTTCCACTTCTGAAAAAGTGCCTCTGGGACTTTTGATAGGGATTGCATTAAAATTGTAGCTGAGTTTTGGGTAGTGACATCTTAACAATATTAAATCTTCCAAATTCATGAACACATGAATTTCTACTTATTTGAATCTTTTTGAACTTCTTTCAACAACATTTTCTGGCTTTCAGTATACAAGTCTTTTGCCTTCTTGGTTAAGTTTATTCCAAGGTATTTTATACTTTTCAGTGCTATTGTAAATGGAATTTTTTTCTTACTTTTCTAATTGTTCATTGTAGTGCATAGAAACACAACTGATTTTTGCATGTTGATTTTGTATCCTAGAACTTTTCTGAGTTTATTTATTAGTTCTATTTTTTTTGTGTGTGGAATCTTCAGGACTTTGTACTCCTAAAATAATTTTGTCTGCAAACAGAGATAATTTTACTTCTTTCTTTTAAATTTGGACCCATTTTATTCATTTTCTTGCCTAAATGCTCTGGCTAGGACTTCTAGTACTAAATGGAATACAAGTGGCAAAAATCAGGCAATCTTGTATCGTTCCCAATCTTAAAGGAAAAGCTTTCAGTCTTTTATCATTAAATATGATGTTATCTGTGGGTTTTTAAAAAATATAGTCTTTATCAGGTTGAGGTAGTTTCCTTTTATCCCTAGGTTCTTGAATATTTTTATGGTTATGAAAGGTGTTGAATTTTGTAAAATGACTTGTTAATATAATTGAGATAACCATGTGTTTTTTTCCCTCCTCATTCTGTTCATGTAATGTTATACTGATTGATTTTCATATGCTGAACCACCCTAGCATTCCAAGGATAAATCCCACTTGGTCACAGTGCGTAATTATTGTGATATGTTGTTGAATTGTTTGTTAGTATTTTATTGAGGATTTTTGCATCAATGTTTCTCAGGAATATTGGTTTACAGTTTTCTTATAGTGTCTTTATTTGACTTTGGCCTCAGGGTAGTGCTGGCCTTGGAGAATGAGTTTGGAAGTAGTCCTTCCTCTTCAATTTTTTGAAGGAGTTTGAGAAGCGTTGGTATTAATTATTCTTCATGTATTTGGTAGAATTCACCAGGGAAGCCATCTGATTCTGAGCTTTTCTTTGTTGGCATATTTTGATTACCAATGTAATCTTGTTACTAGATATAGGTCTGTTGAGATTTTCTATTCATGATCAGTTTTGGTAAAATATAACAAGTATTTGACCTGACTCTCTCTTGCATAACTTGTTT